>JACN01153907.1:0-11571 GCA_000787155.1 Scartelaos histophorus | reverse complement strand
ATTTTGTGGTCCCATGGTAACCAGTCCTGCATGTAATCAAACTCTGTGGAGAGAACAGTGTTTTATGGCAGTCCAGATCATTTATGCCAATCTTATGCAGTATTGACAGGTAGAATAATATCTATAGAGAATTTTGGATTGAATGAAGTTAACCATCTGCTTCCCTAACATACCACTCATTTTTGGCAAGACGTTTAATGGATCAGGTTTATTATCATCGGGGTTTAATAATATTGTTATGTCCAAATATGTAATTTTAATGTATATAAACGTATTCTTTAAATGTCAATTCCAGCTGAAGTGTAAAACCTGCTGTATTTTCTTTACCGCCGCTGCTGCTTGTGTGTCTTTTCCCTGCAGCTTTTCTCAAACAAACAAAGTCCCAGATTCCCAAGTGAGCTCCACGTCTTAAACTTTTGTTCTCTGAAACTTTATTAATTTGGCTGTGGACAGACTGGCCCGATGTTTATGTAACGGAATATGTGCGAAAGAAATCGGACTTGACAGAGACGTTTTCAGATGTTTTCCCCGAAGCCACGAAAGTCTAAGGGTTCAAGTCTGTGCAAATCGACTACAGTTACACAGGAGTGAGCAGAAGGCACTGAGCATGCTTTAAAAATATGTAAATATTCTTTAAAATGTGATTAGGGCTTTAAATTCTAATTTATTAAGTTAGGGGGTAAACCACACAATGACAAGGATTAGAATGGCATGTTCTAAAATATATTATCTCCAAATGATACTTGGTTGTCTCCGTATAGATGTTATTTTTTTCCCTGAACTACTCCACACTATGGCATTACTTAAATACCTTTCATTTATTCAGTAACAGGATATTTTGTAGTTGTTCTTACTGTGGAGGGGGCTGGTCTCTCCAAAGATGAAATCTGGAACGTGACTTAGTCGTCTATCAGCTGCTTATCTCAATGGTGGTTTTAACATCTGATACAACCCCATTATGAACTTCATAATAACAGAGTATTTGTGGATTCTAATCATTTGAGTAAAGCCTTACAGTACTTTGCAGTAGTAGTAGCCTTACAGTACATTGCAGTAGTAGTAGCCTTACATTACACTACAGTAGTAGCACAAACTGACTTATCACTGTCAATTTGTGGTTAACAAAACTTCCCAGTCACCAACAGGCATTATGAACAAAGTCACTGTGGTTTTTCCAGCAGTCTGCGGTCAACTTGTTTTGTAACAACATTAACTTTGTACAACTTCCCCTTGAAGCTCCAAGCTAAGAAAACAAAAACACCAAATGTGAGCATTTCTACCAGGACACAGCCAATTATAAGTTCATAAAGCAGCCACATGGGGAGGACTTTAGTGTAAACCTGCTTATAATTCAGAGAAAATAAACCGAAGAAGATGGCTTCACAAGAAGCTGGGGTGCAAAACAGAGAAAAAAAATAAAAAAATGGAGTGTGATACTGTACTCCTCTTCCTGGTAATAGATAATATTCCAGTTACGGGGTAGGTCATAATTTAGCACACATCTAATTCTTCTTTGGTGGTCCATGCGAGCTCACTACTAACGCTTTGATGCCTTTTTCTTTTTATAAGTTTTAGTTTAGTTTGAGTATATTTGAACATAGTATGAGCTTTCTATCAAAGATTATGATTATGGTTAAGGTACTTTGTCCTCATGTTTGCACAGGTCTGATATTGGTATTTGATATTGTTGAGAATACTACAAAAAGGCTGGATTGGATAGCAGCTTCCAAAAGCTGATATCCTGGTTGGCTCTATAAACCCATGTAATGAGACAATTTACTTATCGTAGTGGATCCAGGAAGTGTCTTAATTTTTATTTACACAAAGCTGTACTAGTTACTTCAGAGATAAATAACAGCTACCTAACATATTTGGATCAGTTCTGTCTTTATTTTTATTTTATTTTCATAGCATCAAAATCAGTATCGGAATTGGAAAAGCTACATTGGTCCATCGCTAATGTTCCAATGGGAACATTTGTACTCTGCATTTGAAACATCCTTCAGCATTTCTGACATAGGAGTATTACTACTGGGAGTAGTAGTGGGTTATTACTATTTTTGGTAGATTTTAAATATCTCAGTAAGGAAGATAATAGTTTGGGTGAAGCGAGCACTGGATACAACCATTTTTCAGTATCAATGACCTGGTGTGTTGAGTTAGGAAAAGCAGATGAATTGTTTTTTTTTTCTAAAGGAAAGGAAGGGAAAACTCACATACTTTCACTGCAATATTGTGGATATTCTGTATAGCTATAAAATATCCAGTCTGTAAACAAATACATTTATTGTGTTTATATTCAAATGGACATCGGTCAGATGTTGTGACTTGGAAAACAGCTTTGTGTATCAATATTTGAAATACTTACCTTTGTTTCCACGATCATCGCCCCATGAGTTTTCCACCCTCCACTTTTCGTAGCCTTCTTTCCCCTCCTGAGGGAGAGAAAGAGCATGTATAGAACCAGGTGTACAATATGACGACCCCAAAACGTGTCAGGGCATCTGGGCTTGTTTACAGAGAGGAAATTGACAGCACCATGACAAACTGCAGCCCATTAGAGAGGCATAAACAGTGTACAATGTTTGATGGAAGAAACTTTTGAAATGTGCGTATTGTTGTGTGTAGAAGACCCCTTGTTTGTATGCATTTGGGGGCAGTGACGCGTCTCTCCCTGTGAGTGCGTACCTTGTCTGTGACGGCGGTCAGGATCATGGCGTGGGTCATGAGCGAGTCTCCGAAAATCAGTCTCTCAGCTTTCGATAGGTTTTTCACCGAGACGCCAAACACAAGCTCATGATTAAACCTGGAGGATACACAGGGAACCAGAAAGTGAAAATGAAAGTTCATCTATTTGGTACTAAAATAATTTAAACTACTTAGACAAACTATTATTCATTTTATAAACTATATGGCATGTTGACTTTACTCGGTGGGCATGATAGAGGTACATGTGACCATAGATCAGATATATAAATGGACATAGCCAACCTGCTAACCGCCACATTCAAAGGAACCACGGTGCTTCCGGCTTCAATCAACTGACGCCAATAGAAAAACTGTCACCCCTCTCTGTAACTGCTTAAGTGAGCCGCGTCGTTTTGGTGTTAAAATGTTCATATTAACCCTCTACGTGATCCTGGTGTTTTTATTTTACCATCAAATCAACTTCTATTCCTAATCTGAAACTTCAAATTCTCCAAATTCGCTCCTATAACTGCTAGCCTCATGAGCTTCATTTGACTGAACACTATGGGTGACATCACACTACCTTCTTTATACCGTCTATGCACATGATCCACAAAGTAGAAGGTGCCAACTTTGTTTTTAGAGTGATAAATGCTGCATTGTTGACACGTGGAACCCAACACTCCTACACTGAAAACATGGAAGGACAAAATGACTGTAGTGGTGCATGTGAGATGTTGGATAAGTTACATGTTCTGCCTGGAGAGCCAAAACCACACACTTTAACAATAGTTGATACAACAATACAGTACTCTGGGTCTGGAACTGTATCATGTCTTTACGATTTCCAGTGGGTGTTATTAAAAAGCAGACAGACCAATCAGAGAAACGTATGGTGCGTTTGTGTCAAAACAAACTTGATAAGCATCTGAGGTTTTTGCTTTAGTTTTTGGTTTTGTCTTTTTATGTAAAGTGGGACCCAACACTAAAGTCAATGAGCCACATTTTAGTCAGCGAGGCTCCAAGTCTTTATTTCTTTCCTATCTTCTCATTGAGCTGGAGATCAGAAGATGCACAGAGTCAAAGTAAATCTATTTTATACAACTGTGATAATGTGATTTGGCTATAAACACTTCACTAGAGCAGATCCGATGGGAAGTTACCAGACATTCAGAGCGAACAGGTACAGTGGGTAAATTTAGCTTGGCGCCACAAACAGAGACAAATGATGAAAGGTTTAACCAGTGAGAGGTGAGTTTCAGGATGTGGAATCACAGGATCGGCCACAATTCAATAGCCTCACAATACAAAAATATTACAGTGACTAGAGTGACTGACTCCTGCAGTAATTGATACATGTCATGTGAGGGCCTAATATATCCCTTTTAAAAATGGTGATAAATGATGACTATTTTCTAATCTATTTTATAACGTTCTTCATCAAAAACATAGCTGGAGAGTTTTGTTTCATTAACACATGTTTAACACACATTCAGTTCTGTTTTTCTCTCAAAAAGAAACCATTCCATCTTGTGATGCCATGTGCCAATACATGAAGCACTCCACTGCGTTTTTAAACTCCATACGCCTTCAGTGGAATCACTTGGATAATTTCAGCCCTGGAATTGCCTATCATGCTGAACTTACTTGCTGAACAACAGCTAAAAGGTGATGTAAAAAGGGTTACTTGACACAAAATACAATTTTTTGTGTCTTATATTATGAGATATACATTGTATAAATGACCCATATTCTTCTCACAAATCTGGAAAACACAACAGCTACAATTGCCAAAATCAGTATTGCAGTTACTTTTGTATCTGACATTCAAAGCCTTATTCCAACTTTTGAAGCTGTGTTTTTGAACAGCTACAATGACGCAGTTCATCCCTCAAGATTCAATACAGTTTAGTCTTTTGTCAGAAAAAGTTTACAAATTTAGGTTTCACAATTTATTTTCTAGTTTTTGCCCAAACTTTACACGTTATACTCACACATTCATGTCGTTTATCCCCAGCTTCCCATGGAAATGTTTGCCGACGTCACAACCAAACCACACGGCCTGCACAGGAAGAGGAATCAAAACACAAAGTTCAGATTTACAACAGTTACAAGTTTCACATTTACAAGACTGGCACATGACACGAGATCTTGTTTTGACATTTAGACCAGGCCTGTCATGATAATTACTACACCAACTTCTCATTCAGTATATGAAAACTGAAGTAACACATTTTTCATTGTGTGTACATTTTCTTTGCAATGATGGGCAGATCTTTGTTTTATAAGATTTGAGCTGTAGAGTGTTGAAGAAGAAACTTTTATGGCTTCACTCTGGTATTTGTTTGTTGCAGCTCAGACATTTCAGTGATGTTGTATTTATAAATGGTTTACTGGTTTACTGCTTTATTGTTATAGTATCAGTGGCGTAAGGCAGTTTCAATTTCTAATAGATCATTGTTGTTTTCACTTATAACAAAGTATTATAGACGACTACATACAGACTCTAATTATTCATATCCATATAATTTTTAAACTGTCAGCAACTTTAATAGTTATCATGATATAAATCGTTAATTGCAATTATTTTGGACATGATAATGGCGAGTGACTGAGGCCCACCTCTCCCTCTTTGATGGACTCGGCTGCCACCTTCTTGAGCAGCTGGATGGGCTGGTTGTTGTACAGAGTGCTACGGCCTCCCACCATGTTCCCCAGAAACTCCACACTGTAGAGCTTCCCATAAGGATTCTGAGGCCGTGGGTCATTCACAAGGCAGACCTGAACAGAAAGAGTTGGATTAAGTTGGATTAAGCACAAGATTAGAGGAAAAAAAACATGCAATGGGTGACTTTGAAGTCACCCTAAATGGGAATATTGAAAAATATATCATATTAAATAGCATCAGAATGTGAACATGTATGACCTTTGTTGTTAATGCATTTTTTAAGTGCACAATATAACTTTTGTTGATGGGTGCTGGTCTCCATGGAGATTTTATTACTTTGCTTGAAATGTTCCACATTTATCTATTTTGCATTTATTAAAATGACTGTTCTTGCTTAAAAACTAAAAAAATATATTTATATATTAAACAACATAGATCTGACCTGTAATATGGTCTAGTGGTGTCACCTGCTTGTTCCCATGTTTAATGTTATACTGTGGAACATTCTAGGCAAAGCAATCACATATCACATATCCACTGACTGTACTGCATTTCTTGCTTTTTCTAGATCTACTTAGCGCCTTTGTACTTGATTGTACTGTTGCAACAATGCAATCTTTCAGTTATGGAACAAATAAAACCTATAAAAACATCACTGTGTTAATAGTGTAAAGTTATATAGTATTTCAATATATTATGTAGCCCTTATAAAAACCTCAGTCAGGGCTGAGATTCCCACACAGGAGGTTCAGTAACACACACATGGTCCCCCTGTTTACATGGTCCCCCTCTCCTCACCTTGTCCTGAATGTTGTAAAGAGGTTTGACGTGCTCCCTGTAAAACTCCTGTGGTGTGAGGGGTCCCATTCGGTGGAAGTTCTTGTCTTTGTCCCTGTACTCCCAGCAGATGGTCTCCGGAGGGCTGCCTAGACAAACACTGGCCACTCTGAACACCTAAACAAAAACACACACAGATTTACAAGAACTATTAGACCAAATATACAGTGTGCAGAGAGGTTTGGTTCTATATATATAATCAAACATAGATATTAAAAACAATAAGCATAATATAGGCCAATTAAGGTCAAATACATTATATTACTACAATTTCACATCATGTCTGCTGCTCTCATCACAATAGAAAGTTTTCTAGTCTTGTATGCACTTACTCTCTCTATGACTAAAGTATATATCAAAATTAGTTGTGTGAGATTGTTGTTTCGACACTCAAGCCTCTGATGCAGCATTCCCAGGATCTATCTCTACCCCTGTTCCCTCAGCACATGCTTTTGCTATCAAATATGATTAGAGAGCTGGGAAATGTAAGCATACTGTGGCCACAGAAGATAAAAGTGTTACTATACTGGACATAACATTAGAGATACAGTAGCTTCCCAATGTCCATTCACATGAACCATGTTGCTGGAACAAGTGCCACATCCTGTCCCACTCAGTCAAAAGAAATGCAAAAAATAAATAAATAAATAAATCAAAATTATTTGTTAAAAGGCCCAGTAATCCAAAGAAACTGACTTGAACTTGAAATTATTTGAAATTTCAAGTATTCAAGGCAGTTGCTGCTCCAAATTGGTTCAGCATAAAAGTGAGAGAAGAGACAGGAGAAGAGAAGGGAATGGGGATAATATTTTCAATGTTTTTGACTCATGGTTCACAATCTGGTCAAGTTGTTCAGAGTTGGTAAATGGTCACAACCCTTTAACAGTATTCATTTGTGCGAGCTGGATTTGCACCACTAATATATATCTGACTGCTCTAACAATAATGTTTATGACGAGAGAAAGATGCTGCCCATAGTTGGCATGGCTACAGACACAGTCTGGACAAAAAAAGTAATTTTACAAAAACAAGCTCAAATGATATTGCTTTGCTTGAGTAGATTCTTTTAAATTGAAAGTATTAAGAGCAGCTTTGGCCTTTTGTTCACACGTGTTCAGACCAGTGCCTTGGCAGTGGTCTATGCTCTCCATTTATTTTGATCTATGCCCTGGATTTATTTTTGTTCTTTGTGATCTATCTTTGCGTTTCCTTGTTCATTGTATTTTAGCAGAGCATTTTAACATCCGCAAAGAAGACTCAAAGGAGCCCCTTCAATAATAAATCATCTTCAACGTTGTAGTCCAAGTGTCTGACTGTCACAAAACAAAATACACACTTTGGTACAGATGCCTTTGTAGACGCTACCCAAGCTTTTGTTTAGGCTACATCATGGTGAGTATGCGGTGGTACTACATCTATCTCTCTTGGTTTTTGTCCAAGAACAATGACCTACTATTGCTTTGCAGCACAGTAACAAAAACTTTTACATTTGTACTTTCCTTAAAGACAAGGTATACAAAATCAAAAACATTAAACCAAGGCAAAGATAAATAAGGGGCTGCAGGTAAAACAAACCAATAAAAATCAGTTACTCTCTCTATTCTCTATTCTTGTGGCACAGAAACTAAAACACCATAACAAGACACAAATGTATTTTTTTATAAAGCAGTAAAAATAAGAATAAAATCGATAAAAACAATAAATAAGTAAGTAAAAAATAAATAAAAGACACTGATGACCACACAACTCACGCGGCGCTAAAAGCCAGAGAGTAAAAATGGGTCTTAAGACGAGACTTAAAACACTCCACTGTGGGGGCTGTTCGGACATGGAGGGGCAGAGTGTTCCAGAGCTTTGGGCCGACCACAGAGAACGTCCTGTCCCCCCTGGATTTAAGTCTTGTCTTAGGCACCACGAGCTGGAGCTGGACCTCGGACCTCAGAGGGGGGGAATAGATCTGGATGAGGCCTGAGACGTACTGTGGAGCCAGTCCATTCAAGGCTTTAAAGACAAACAATAAAATCTTAAAATCTATTCTAAAATTAACAGGAAGCCAGTGCAAAAACACAAGGATTGGAGTGATGTGATCACGCTTCCTGCTCCCTGTTAAAAGACGAGCAGCAGAGTTCTGGAGTAACTGCAAGCGATGAAGTGCATTTTGGTTGATTCCTGTGTAAAGTGCAGTAGTCCAGGCGAGTAGATAAAAGCGTGCACGACCTGTTCGAAATCTTTAAAGATAAAAAAGTTTCACCCTGGGTAAAAGATGAAGGTGATAAAAACTGGATTTAACAACACAATTGACTTGCTTGTTTAGTTTAAAATCACAGTCTACAGTGACGCCAAGGTTGGTGGCTGAGGGCAAATAAGTTCCTTGAAGGGACCCATATCAGTGAGAGGGTCCATAGGGCCAAACACTATCATTTCGGTCTTACCCTCATTAAGATTTAAAAAAGTTTTTTGCCAACCAAGCCTTGAGGTCACTCAGGCACTGCAGGAGGGTTTGTTAGGGCCACTGCCATTTTTCCTAAGTGGCAGGTAAATTTGGCAGTCGTCTGCATAAAAATGGTGAGATATCCCATGCTTTTGGAAAATTAGGCTCAGGGGGAGAATATAAAGTGCAAAAAGTACAGATGTGAGAATGGAGCCCCGGGGGACTCCACAGTGAAGTGGTGTGGAGGATGAGGTGCTATTTACAATTTGCTGGACATAAGGGCCAACAGTTGACCGGACATCCTTGAGGAGGCGTGGGAGGACAGGATCTCTGGGACTAGATGAAGGTTTCACTTTATTGACAATATTTGTTAAAAAGGGCAGGGAAACTGGTTCAAACTGTTGTAAAACAGCTGAGCAGTGTCTAGTTATTGAGGCATAAGGCAGAATGGTTGAAATGCTGGCCCTAATGGCAGCCACCTTCTCACAAAAAAAGTTCAAAAATTTCTCACAAGCTTCCCAAGAAGATTCAAAAATGGTGGATTGGATTCAGTACAGAATCTATTGTTTTAAAAAGTACCCTGGGCTTATTATGATTTTGTGATAATATTTCTGATAAGTATTTCGTTTTTTCAACATTAACATTTTTTTGATAATTTCGCCAGCAATTACAAAGAATCTGATTTGACACTGGGAGTCTTTTTTCCATTTACTCTCTGCCCTTCTACACTCCTGTCTTGCAGTGCACATACAATCATTGAGCCAAGGCTCCGACTTTGACCTGGGACGCAGAGTTTTTTGTGGGGCAAAGGTGTCCAAAACATTAGTACAAGCCGAGAGAAAAGTCAGCTGATCAGTGCTTAAAACCCCCATAGCCCCACTACTTGACCATACAATAGTGTCAAAAAGAGGGGAGAAAAGAGCTGCAGAACTGCGCTTGAAAGCCCAACTATAGCGCACTGGTGCTCCTGCTTTTACACACTCATTTACTCTGACATCAAACATTATAGGAGCCTGATCAGAGAATACAGCATCACCCACACACACATTATCAACAGGAACACCGTATAATCTGAGGTGAGAATCATGTAATTTTATTCAAAATGATGGGAGGTCCTTAATTTCACATACATTACTGAAATAAATCTGATTGGATGACCATGCTTAGTTGTGGCTTGACAGACATTTCTAACTTTCATCAATAAGTTTTTATTCATATTTCGCAGTAGTGGCCGGAGCAGTATTTAACCTCATGCCAACCTGCAGAACTGTGCCCACACCCTCTCTGGCGCTGTTGGCAGAGTAAATAAAGTGGGAGTGTGAAGTTAATGCCACTTTGAAAAGACAGTTGTGTTGGGGCATAAACACACTGACATCAGGGGAGGGACAATATTGAAACACCTGCCTCTGTGATGAGAGACGGGGAAACACTGTGAGGCAAGAACCCACAGTCGAGCCAAAGAATACATGATTTGTGGGACTAATTAAGAATATTTTTGTTGTTCTACGAGTTTTTACGCTAGTTTTTAAGGCAAAGACAAATGTAATGGTCCTAAGGCTGTATTGAATGACCTATACATTTAAATAGGACTTTTTAAGAACCACAAACAGTTGCTTATCCATCATGGTGCAACATTATAGTGAGAGAAGGTACTAAGTAAGTGGAGCTTACATTTCAAACTTACATGTTCCTCACTTATGGTTCCAAAATCAGGTACAGGGCTTTTAAGTGCAATGACCCTCTAATCTAGTGTGAACTTTCAGTAAGTCAAGGCATCTAAACATTATAAATGCCAATATACACTTTTTGTTGACTAACTGTGGTAATGTCATGAAATATTACTTGGAAGCAACTAACATAAATGCTATGAAGTTCTTAAAAACTAAAAGGCAGTTCATTTGTACTTTTAACATGCATTATACATATTTTTAGTAGCCTTAATACAAAATTGTGTTTCTCCCTCAAAACTTACCAATTAGAAACAATTATGAATACTTTGCAAGCATGAAACCAAGCAGCATTCCAATTTTGAAATGTCTTTGCGCCAAACCGTAATTGTTCCAGTGTAGACCTTGCCTGCCCCCGTCTCATATCTGGACAATGTATAACTCTTGTCTAGAAGCTGGACTTGTGAGTGTAAGCAAATGACACCATGCAAAACAGTTTGGATAGAAATGATCTGGGTTTTGATTAAACCTGCATGTTTTGTAAACAAGCAACACATGTGGCTATTGTACAGTTGGAGTAATTTTAGCCTGACAGGTCAAAACTGCCAAGGCTGTAGTTGCAGACACGTCAAATTGAGACATACACAGGAAGCCACCCACAGACAACAGTCAAAAACAAGACTCGCCATCATCTGACAGCTCAGGTTCAGGACCTTCCCTGTGTGTCAGAAGAACACTTAATGTAATTTTGAAGTCTAGACGAAGGAAGAAAGGAGGATTTGTGGTGTGAATGTTTAAGTTTGAAAACAAAATAAAAGTCACAAGAAAAGGGTTTAAAAAATATAGCGCAACAATGTGATTAAATCATTTAATAGATTTAATGAAAGGATAACTAGCAGACTTTGCACTTGCGAATGGAAACTGCAAACCTCTTTGCCTTCATGGCACCAAATATTAACATAAAAGGGCTGTGCAAGATTGATTCAAATAGTAACTGAATGGCAATCAAATCTTTTGCTGTTCGCAGTGATAATCTTGGGGGTCTTTTAAACATGGTATTCTACCAACCAATCCTGTGACAGTAAAAACACATTTTAAATAGATTTCATTCAAAATCTGAAATTCTCATCAAAACATGATAGTGCTTAAATATTGCCCAGTGGTAGATACATACACTACATGGACATAACTAACATGTTAGCCACCAATTTTCAATTAATTATAATTAGAATATAATTATAATATAATGATTGTAATAATTATATAATATATTATATAAT
>KN501227.1:241-14761 GCA_000787155.1 Scartelaos histophorus | reverse complement strand
TTAGTTTATTTTACAGGGATCATGTACAGGAGCATAAATAAAAGAAATAATTTAAGAGATGCTTTGTATATAGCTCTCCAGAATAGCATAGAATACACCAGCAATGCAATATATTTACAAAAACTACACAGGGATGCCACAGAGATAATTAGCTCACATTATATTACTAAATTAATTAGTAACACTTTATAATAACTAGGCCTTCATTAGTCTTAATAAAGCAGGAAGGGTTTTTAATTTGTAATAAATTATTGTTATTGCCCTGTGTAATAGGATGGTTCCTTTGAGAAAAGCTTAGAAACTACTTAAAGGTGCATTGTGTAACTTTTCTGGTGGAGGTTTTGGCACCTGCTTCTCTCCATGGAGATTACTTTGTTTGGAATGTTCCAAACAAACTAATCTCCATGGAGAGATTACTTTGTTTGGCATAAAACCTCGCTGTCTTGCATTTTCTCTATTGCAGGTCCTGTTGTTGCTAAATACCTCACATTCATATGGTATTAAGGAGGCTGTTTTTACACAGATCTGGCCTGTACCTTGACCTGATGGGGTCTGCTGCTTGTCGTCATGGAGACAGATATGTTAAATGTTGTGATGTGGAATATTTCATGCAGTAATCATCTGTGGTGACAGGGATGTGGCAGATCCTTCACCTGAAAAGTTACATAGTGTACCTTTTAATTGAGGGGGAATGCTATAGGTTAGGTCAGTCCTTCATTATGTTTTATTAAGGCTAAGTAGGTTTAATCAAACAGTGTTGAAGGTTCTATGTTGCACAAACTGTATGAGCTTGTGTTTTTGCCTGTCACATACAGAATAATTCCCTTTGAATAACCCTTTTTTATTATTATCTGTCTTCATCTCCAAAGCTCAAAATGCCCCATCTTGTGGTGCCAAAAAGCAATAGTTTTCAAGTGAACAGTTACCTTTATCTTTGGTTTAGCAGGGATTGTAAATTCCAGAGCTGAAATGATCCAAATGATTCTAGAAGGTGAACTCAGCCTAAATATGCAGTGTGAAACAATAAAACAAAACACAACTCCAGATATGTTTGTGATGAGGAAACAACATTATTACATAGATCAGAAAATAGCCTATTAAGAGCCCTTTAATTATTCCATCCTTTGCCATTTTCAAATTTAGAAGATCGAAATTGCATTTGCTCTTTTGAGATAAATCGTTGAGATAAATCATTCTTTAGACATAAATAGCCTTTTGCACACTGCTCCCTTTCCCTTCCATTACTAAAGCTTGTAAACGCACATACCGAGCCCCCGTGTCTCCTGCAGCCTCCCAGACCACCGTATATACCCACCACTGCATTTGCATTGTAATTCATCTCTTTCGTTTTGCATAGCCACAGGTGCCAGGCCATTTCTCAGTATGCTTCCGCGTGATGCCTGTGTATTTTTGAAGCTTGACAGGTGTAAAAAACTCACACTGTTTACCTTTTCCATCCGTGATTCTAGAGGAAAAAAAAAAAAGTGACATTCGTGATGATGCCAGAAGCCACTGAAAGCTACCTGTAATGATGTCCAATAGGCTGTCAGCGTTAGCGGGGGGAAGGGGGAGAAGAGAGAGAGAAGATGGGTTTTTACAATGCAGCTCCAGTGCTTCTCTAATAACAGTGGGAGGCTCTCAGGGGAACGGCAGCAGAGGAGGAGTTTTCTTTTCTTTCTTTTTTTCTCTTAAGGAATGATGCCTGATCACAGGGTTGATCAATGAGCTTTGGCGGGAGAAGGGATGTACGTGTGAGAGCTTTCCAAATAAAGAGTGGGATTTCAAAGTTCATTCAGTCTTCTGCGTATTGCTTCACTGACGCTTATTCCAGCTACTATTGGCAGTATATTAAAGCTGCACTGCACAGCGTTTCTAGTGGAGGGTCTGGCACCTGCTCGTTTCCATGGAAATGTCATTGTGATGTCTAGAATGTCCCACAGTGTAGATTCCAAGAGGGAGATGAGCAGGTTACACTACGCTACATTATAATTCAGATCTATTCAATTCAATTAATTTTTGTATAGCCCAAAATCATAAGTTATCTCAGCGGGCTTCACAAAATGTTTAAATTAGCAAACAATGTCAGAGAATGAAGCAGAATAAGAAAATAATAATAATAATAATAATGAATTAATAATTAAAAAATACAGAATGTCCAACAACAAGCAGGCAAATGGATAATTGTCCCAGCATCTCCTGTCCTTAGACCCTCCTTCTTCTGCAAGGAAAACTCGAAAAAAAACCCAGTGGGAAAAAAACAAGAAACCTCGAGGAGAACCAAAAACCAGATCTGTGGAAGTCTCCCCTATTCACAGCTTTAATTAATAAATTCTTGTTGGATATGTTTAATTTTGTACCTTGGAACATTCCAGGCAAAGCAATAACATCTCCATGAAGACGAGAAAAGTTGCAGAGCTTTTCTTTAAGTAAGGTTTAGGACAATTAAAGACACACAAATAACAATTATAACATTTTTGACTACACATCAAAATTCTGTGCACCACAAATTTCTATATGTAGCCAAAAATGCAAGAGGATTTATTTATAAGCTCTAGGGTCCGTCTATCTGCTTGTGTCATGATAGGTTTGCAATAAAAAAACACCTGTAATTGAATAGATGCAAGATAAAACTTTTAAGCTTTACTGTGGAACATTCCAGGCAAAGCAATAACATCTCTGTGGAGACGAGCAGGTGTCGCGCCCCCACCATAAACGCGACGCAGTGCAGCTTCGTGCCAGAATTGCGATCGAGACGTCGTATATTTAGTTTTAGATTTTGCGCTGACAATACTAAGCGCAATTACATCTGAAGACCAAAGACGTGTCTACTACAGTGATACTTTACAAGCGCCTACTGCAGTTTCATTTAATTGAGTTGGCACCAAGTGAGGAATTTGACACACTTATAAAAAAAAAAATTCCACGATCCTGAGTGAACTCCAGTCGCTACCATGTAATTAATGAAGATGAACTTTCAAAACGTCATCTCGTCTTAGTAATTGCTGTTTAGATAGCACCCAGCTGACCCTATTGATCACTCTGCTGTCTGGGAGCATATGCTTTTAATCACTGGGCAACTTAAAATACCAACTTGGAAAATATTTATAATAAATTAAAATGTTCTTAGGCTAAAAAACTTTAATTAGTGTTAATTTAAGCAAAAGAGGGACATTGCGGTGGTAATTTAGTCTTTTAACTGACCCTATCCCGGCAAGTCTAACGAACTTCACCCAGGCTAATTTTTGTAACATTCCCGTAATAGAACATTTTGTAAGACTGTTTTTTCCTACAAAGTTTAGTTTTAATGAGACAATTACAAAAATAGTGTCTTTAATGAAAACAAAAGTTGATAAATTGGCCCAAACAATTAGAATGTTTCTTGTAGACTCTCCCAGTGTTTACCAGTATTAGTGGTAGCTCAATCAAGGCTTGTTTTGAGCAGAGGTACCGCTGTGTGTTATTGATTGTTCTATTAGTGGTTTGTGAAGGCGGGAGGAGCACTTGAGGCCCTCGTTTCAGCGCTATAATTCCCAAGATTTTCAGAAAGGACTTGAAATAGACGTCGTACAGGTTCCAGTGAGGCTAATTAATGTACGATTGCATGACGCTGGTGGGAGATATGTTTTTAAATTCGTATTATGTTCATTTTCGGAGGATATTTTCACTACCAGTAGGAATAAATGTGTTAATAATACAGTAATGATATAGCGGTAATAGCAGAAGCAACAATAATTATAGTAGTGTAATTCTGACAGTAGCAAAAGCAAAAAGGAAATAAAGGTGCTTTATGTAACTTTTTTGGTGAATGGTGTTATTGCTTTGCTCAGAAAGCTCCAGAGTATGGTAGTAAAGTTTCCATGGCGACAAACGGGGTACACCTAAGCCAAGTTAATTCAATTCAATTTATTTTTGTATAGCCCAAAATCATAACAACAGTTATCTCGGCAGGCTTCACAAAATTGTTAAATTAGCAAACAGAGACAAAAGAATAAATAATAAAAATTGTTAAATTAGCAAACAGAGACAAAAGAATAATAATAATAATAATTAATTAATAATTCAAAAATACAGAATGTCCAACAACAAGCAGGCAAATGGATAACTGTTCAAGCATCTCCGATCCTTAGACCCTTCTTCTTCGGTAAGAAGAAAAAAAAAAAAAAAAAAAAAAAAACAGTGGGGAAAAAACTGAGAAACCTCGAGGAGAACCACAGTGAAGAAGAGATCCACTCCCAGGTCAGATCTGTGCAGAAGCCGCCCTGCTCCACCTAGAAAGGCATTTTTGACTAATAAATAGTAACTGAATAAATGAACAATATATCACTTTAATGGCAAACCAGGCAAGCACACACACACACACACACACACACAGACTTAGTTACACACTTGCACTTAGTTGGCTCCTTTATATTCCATAATTTCCAAACATATATTTTGAAATAAGCATCATTAGAGTACATATTGCACTACACCTGCTCTTTATTGGCCATGGGTGTTGTGATTTCCTACTTTAAATAATGCACACAAAATACATATGTTCAGTATTTGCGTGTGAGCCATTATGCTAATGTGTGCCCATCCACAGAACAGATGGTCAGAAACAGTGGCACTGCTTTACATCTAATATTTCCTAATCCAAACATGCTGCTAAACAGAACTCCACAACTCGACTCCGGTGCCACTGTGCACTTTGAAATGAGTTTGGCTGCTGTTTGCACATATGCTAATCAGCTGCACAAATTAATTAGTTTGTTTTTGTTAATGGAGTTTGCGGTATCCATCTCATCCATCTTTCACACCAATATTCTTTTCATTTCATCCCCGAATCTCTTTTCTTGATCTTTGGTTTTCCTGTGAGCTTGAGGTAGAATCACAGACTGTATATGTAAGTGGGCAGTACGTTCCAAATACGAAGTGAGCATGGGGGCGCTTCTGGCTCCATCAACTCTGGGTCCTATTGACTTTACATTGAATAATCGATTCCCCTCTCTCTGTAAACGCTGCTGTGAGCCAATACATTTTGATCTTGAAATGTTCGTTTTAATCCGCTCTACGTGAATCCTGCTGTTTTTATTTTACTATTTTGTATGTTATAGGAGCCAATTTGGAGCCAGGTCCATATTAGGAAATGGGATTAATTAACATACAAAATACAAAAAACTGCTAAAATTGTGCGCTTCATTTGACTGAAGCCAAACTCTATGGATGCAGTCACACTCCTTAGGTCCACTTCTTTATACTTTATACTATTCTATGGGTAAAATGTAAGCCACAAATTCCCTTTACATTCAGTAGCATTATAATATATATGTTATAGGGGCCAATTTGGAGCCAGGTCCATATTAGGAAATGGGATTAATTAACATACAAAATACAAAAAAGTGTTAAAATTGTGCACTTCATTTGATATGGATGCAGTCACACTCTCTTAGTCCACTTCTTTATACATTCTATGGGTAAAAAGTAAGCCACAAATTCCCTTTACATTCAGTAGCATTATAATTTTCATAACTGCAGTTTTTTTTACTACATAAAAAATAATCACTGATGACTATAATTAAAAGTATTAATATTTTTGCACTCGAATTAAAGCTAATCAAAAACTAAAATAATAGTATATGTGTCATAGAACTTTCTTACTTTACTTTTTCATAGAGCTTTACTATATATAGGTGAGTTTTAATTGCTAAGGCAACAGTCCAAATTTGTAATCAGTCTGAAACCTATGGGTATGTCCATGAAACATTATAGTTTCAATTAAAACATTATATTTGGTGACAAAATATATTATGTTGGTACATTTTAGACTTGGTTTAGTCCTGTCTAGTCCAAGTTTACTTCCAATTCAGTTTATTTAGTCCAAAAACCACCTCACAGGGCTTCACAAAACGCCGTATATCATGACATTCCCTTGACTAGAACTAAACTAAAACTAAAATGATTTGACTAAACCCTGCCTGGAACTGAAAATAAGTTCAAATGCTCCCAAAGAGACCGTCTTCAGCTGTGCCTCCTCTCTTCCTTTCCCCTTCAGTATCTTCAAACCCTATAAAACACCACACCTTCTCTCACTATTACCGACAGCATCATCAATCTCATTCAGAAACGAAATCTCACAACAATTTGCCTTTTGCTCTGTGTATTTTATCAACCCTCTCCCTTGTGCAGCCATAACAAATAGACCCAATAGACGGGTCCTCTATAAAGATAAATATGATAGCTGTAGTTCATGTCATATTGAAAGGAGGGTTAGCTCGCTGATCTGAAAAATACTGATTTATTTACTTGTTTAGATGCATCGCGTGTTAGGCTGTGATGAGTAAATAATTTTTGATGCGCGACCTAGCATGACCCAGCCAGTTGTCCTGCCCTGATGTTAACCTATCGAGTCCATAAGCCTTATCTATTATAAATGGTTATTGAGCTGGGGGATCATGTTTCACCTGGAATGGCACAGTGGGGATTTCTCCAAATGTCAACAGCCCGGTGTGAGTGAGCGGTGCACTGCTCATTTAACAAACTAGCCCCGCAGTACGGAGCGGACTTCTAATTCTCCACTCCGAGAAACAGCAGAGTCAATAGAATAATCAGTAGCGCTCATAGTTATAAATAAAGTATGAGCAGACTTAATTCATAATGGACAACTAGTTTATTCATGGTCCTATGTTACACAATTGTTACCTATTCTAAAGTTGTGTTGGGTTTTGTTTCACTCACACGTGTATCCAAATGATTCTAGTAAAGATGTATGGCAGAGGTCAGCATTTAGGTGCCCGCGAGATGACTCGAATTTACAGTTTTAAAAATGATTTTAAGAATTTATTTTCAAACATCATAAAACATAAAAAAATACAACAATTCCACTAATTTCATTACATCTATTTAAGTGAACCCAATAACTAAATGTGACAATTCTGTTCAATCCTAGACTATTTGATGCATGTCGCAACCGTAATCGGCATATTCCTGTGCGCGCAATCTTATCGAAAAGTGTCCTGTCTCCCTCAACAATATGCCTATTTAAGACTATTTAAAAAAAACAGTACCCACTTAATGGGAAAAGTGACACTTCCCTTCAGTCATAATTTTATGGATGTCGGGCGACAGGGACGTCACTTTTACCCTCAAGCAGTTCTCCAGGTTTGTATTGGTCAGACGGTTCCTGTCGTGTGTTCTGATTTCGTTCATTGAAGAAAAGCTTGACTCACACATGTAGGTGGATGGAAACATCGTCAGCACGTAAGTTTCTTAATCCCCGTGTTCTCCTCCGAGCATCCCATCCAGAAATCCTCCACGGAATGCGCATTAAACGCACCACGAACGCATACCTTTGCTTCCACTCTTCTTTATATGTTCTACTTTCGTTATCAACTTAACTTTTCATTACTTTTGACAATGACATTTTGCATCGACAGCTAGCAGTCTTCAGCTAATAATTCAAAAGAATAAACATCCGGGAAATTGTACACATATTTACCGCAGGTTGCTAGGCAGGCTGCTGGTTTTCTTGCAGCATTCGGCATAATAGGTCTACCAGTTCACCATAGAAGCAAATCAATGCTTTAAATGAGATCAAATTAAATGCATTTTAAAAGTTTAATAATGCTAATTTTTAATATGATAGAAAAAAATATACCAGCTTGTTTTCCCATTGGAAATATACATGGCCATGGCCCCGCGATGCCAAAGTCAGAAAAAGATTTGGCCCGTGTCCAAACTTAATTGCCGACCCCTGATGTATGGAATTTAAAAACACAGTGGAGCACTTCCTGTTACTACATGACATCATAAGGTGGACAGTGTTTGAATAACCTATGCAGGATTTGTGTGTTAAACATGGGTGAATGAAAGTACGTTTGTGATGGAAACATTATAACAAATCAGAAAGTACGTAATTTTTTGGGCTTTATAAGAATTTACTAAGTTCAGACTTAGTAACTACTTAAAGCCTTTGGACCTAGTTTTATTGTCTGACAGTCCATCTCTGCAATGAGATGGACATCATGATAGTGCTGTCCATCTAACTGGCATTTTAACTGTGCACTTCCTAAATTGTGGAGGATAAAAGTCTCTATAAATAGGTGGAACCGCACACATTTCTGCTTTTATCTGTACTGTGGCAAAACAACAAAAAAATGAGGGCAAAATTTTCAAATCAGACTCATACCTCTTTTTGATGGCACTTTATGTATAGTATTTCTAAAACAGTAGCAATGGTAGTCCTGCGTACATTAATAGTAATACTACTTTTTTCCTCTGGTAATTTACATTCTTCATGTGTTTTATTCAAGGTTAGGTATAATTATATTTCCTTGAAATAATGTAAAATGACTGATGCGTGTTCAAGAGTAATATCCCATTATGCTTTAGTTGCCAAGGTACCAAGCCTATTCCTGAATGCTGAATTGTAATTTAAAATGCTACACAGTCTGTATATGCCATTGTACTTAGCTGTGTATTTGAATAGGAATAGTCTGCACTTTATTCTTACATTGTACTGTCAGATGTCCTTTCTGCTGTAACAGAAGCCCTTCACGATATTCATATTTTGATATTTTTCACACCCCTACTTTTGAAAATATATTAATAAATAAATGAGGAAAATGCCATATATTTTAGTATTTAAATTATTTATGAAAAATGCATCTGTTGGTAGTTGTAGCTATTATTATTAAATACTTACACTTGGAATGTTTCAATTAGACATTTAATTAACATCAACCCAAAAATGTGTTCTGAGCTGCACACAAACAGCCCGATTAGAGAGGGGGAAAAAAAGCAAAAAGCATTTAAAAGTTGGCACCGTACCCCAATATTTCTGTAGATAATTGCTCGGACCAAATCTCAGACTGGGATGTGGCTCTAAATTTTGTTGTTTTTCCTAGTTAAATGTGTTTTGCAGGAGCATGCTGCCCTGGATTGGCCCACGGTTGCTATGCCGATCTGATCTTTCTGACTATGATGAAAAGTGCATTGTTGCTCTTTTCGGGATAATGGACTGGACTAAAAGACGGCAATAAACTAGAAATAGAACTCAAAGTAGCCACGGCTCCTGACCCGATGGACTTTATGGACTTTTTAAATGCTGCTTCCTCACAAACCACTCACCCTTCTTTGAACATCATTGTAGCACATGAAGTTAATCACCGCCGTGTTTACTCCTCTCCCTCAACCTGCTGTTTATTGACTGAGCTCTGGACCCGCAAAGCCTTTAATCTAAAATACAATTACGTGACTATGACCCCTATGGTTCACACCGTAATGTGGATGCGAGGGTCTTACGCTCGTAATAACTCCGATATGGACCCTTGATGGACCGTAATGATCGTTTGCGAGGAATACGAAATGGATTTAAACAACGCTTTTCTGGAGCCTGTGATCGTGATCCTGTTTAGGTGTTTGATGTCGACTAATGCCGGCTTCTGATCTCCACGGTGTTTGAGAGGGACGCAAATCAGCTTACCTGTTGTATTTCCAACGAAGTATGATCTTTATGGTCTGATTAAACGAATTAAGTCCAAGCTTTAGACAGAACCATGCCTCAAGTTAGCTTTATCGAAGGAATATATGACATCGCTTGACAAATAGATGCATGGCTGATGTTTGCATGGGCTTTTGTCGCTGTGTTTTCTTATCTTCCGTCATTTTGTTTAGCTACTTAACCATTCTGAAGTGTAACTTGCATCGCCTATTTCCGCTGTTTCCATGGAGACAGATTGAAGGCCATACTGTGGAACATTGCAGCTTTACTTCATCTTTGCATGTATTTTGGTGTAATAATCACAGAAACACTCAATTAGAATCAATTAGAAAGACTGTATGATACTTGGGGATGAAACCTACTGTAAAAGCTCCCATCACGATCTTTATACTATTCTATCTCCAATTTGTAAAAACCACAAATGTCTTTCAATTTCAGAGGGCATTTTTGTAATAAAGATAAATTTGACTGCAGTCGGGGAAGAATAATAGTGGCTCTATCTGCTATAAAGTTCTGGGATGGTTCAATGACACATCAGATAAAATGACTTTCCTAAATTCATATTACCATTACTGCTAGCGACGGGGCTAAGAGCCGAGTTCTGCAGTGTGCACTTCAATATTCTAAATGCCACAAACTTGTAGACTTACCCAAGCAGAGGCCACATTTTCATACTTAAGGAAAGTGCAAACCTCCATGTCAAAAAAACACAAACTCCCACATTTAGAAATATATTTAGCACCAAGATTTTGGAATAGAAAAAAGGTGCACAACTTGCTTTAATTCTTCTATATGTTTTGCATTACGATATTTATCCGTTACATACACATTTATTTATGCTTATTTAACACCAGTCTCTAGTTATTTTTGCTACTTATTAGAATTTATTACCATTTATATTATATATCTTTGTTACGTCATTATATCGTGTTGTGTCCAAATCATTTCCCTTGTGGATTAATAAAGTTCGTCTAAGTCTAAGACCAATTTTAACGGTTTTGTACCTGATTTTTTCCCCATTTATTTGTGCATTTATCTGCTACATGATGCTGAAGTGCGCGTTAGGCTGCTAGTAGCTTTACAATCATGGCAAAAATCTAATCTGACCTCTTAAAGTTGTAGATACATTGCTTATAAGCTATTACGGTAAATAATTAGATGTTAGGGATACATAAGGATCATTGCAATGAATTATATCTGTTTTTCAGCCTTATAAGACAGTAAAATCAGTAAAATCAGTAAAATCAGGTACAGTGCCTTTAATAGTTCTGATAAATGTTGCACAGGGTCGAAAATTTCCTGTTCTTCTGTCAGGATAATGGATTTGCGTGAAGGTCTTGATCTCTGTCCGTTCTCTAAGTGGCTCATTTGAATGGGGTTAATGAGGCTCCCCTGGTCTGCAAAAACAAACCTATCACAGCAAAATGTCATTGTATGTCATCTCCCACTGATTCTAATTAATATCATTTCATCAAGACTTTTCCCCACTTATTTTTGTCTGTACAGTTTGAAGAGAGTGAGTCAATGAAGAGATGAGACATGTACTAACGTGCCTGCTCATTTAAGATCCAAATCACAAGGTCTGCTAGATTTTCTCTAATTGGGGAATATTTTGGCCCCATTGATTATTGTGATGTGAAAAATCTTTAATGTATCAGTTTGAGTTCCTTTGCTAATGAACAAACACCAGAAACAAATGTAGTTTATAGTTATTCAACAAGAGGTGTGGTAATATTACAATATATAGAGCATATTGTAATTAAATAGTAGCATATTTCGGATGGATTTACATAACATTTTAAAACGTTTAAGATGGATTGAGATAAATCTTTTTGTCAGTATCACGCCTACGTTTAAGTTGTTCGAGTATCTGAAGGAGGTGAGAGATGCACTTAATAAAAACCTTTTATTTCAAAACAAAAAGCTCAAACACTTACACCATTCTTCTTCGGAGCTACTTTTTTTGTGCTTACCAGACACTCAAACGCTGATTTTGGACTAGTTGATTTTGTAACTAAAAATAACCCCCCAAAAAACAACATTTGCTGACTTTTTACAAGACAGAATAATTTCAAAAGTTTAGACAAAAGATTATTTTCAGCAATATAAAATTAATATCTGCACATATGCTTTAATTATAAAGACTGTTTGTTTAATCATTATTAAAACAAAGATTCCAAAAGATCAAACCTGCGTGATATCAGCCACAGCTCCTTTTTTCTCGTACAATGATTTAGCTTTTTTTTTAACTTTGTCCCTGTCCCCACAGTGAGACCTATGAACCGTGGGTTTGAGTTACTGCTCAAAGATTTTCCTCATGATCAAAAATCTTTCATCACAGATGGACAAAGTCGTGCAGTGAAATCCCAGCTTTAAAAGTGACAGAAACAGAACTGATTCATTTTAAACCATTTGCAGTGCTCCAGAGTTGTTAATCACTTTGCTTCAACCATTCCAAGCTCCACAATTATTTACTGTGATGAAGCTTTTCACAACAAAGCAAAGGTTTCCTGCTAACAACTAGCATGCTAATCACACATTATAATTATAATAATATATGCAATGTGTGTATCTTGACCTCAATAGCTGCTTATGTATTATATGTGTACTGGGGCAAGACAACTAGATGAACAAATTTAAAGTGTGTACAGGCCCTTTAAATGTTTGGTAGAAAAAGGAAAAAAAAGTCTGGCATAAAAAGGGATATGATGATATTATATTATTTGGTGTACTGTGTTCAAAACATTCACTTTTAAACTAGAAGTGAGAAACAATTTCATGTGAATTGCCGAGGAAAGGTTCTCATTTGTGAAAAGAGTAAACAGGATAATCAAATTTTTGAAACTCAAAAATACTGGAATTTGAGGTGCACTTAGATTCCTGACACATGGCGCAGTTGGAGAGAAACTGATCAAATGTGGAACCAAAGTCAAACCAATCAGGCCGAGATCGAAGTGCAAAATGAAAAGCTGCTAGAAATATCACATTCATTAATCTTTATACTTGAAGCTCTGCTGTTTTCCCCGCTCATTTTTACTACTCTGAGATCCATGTCAGCTAGTGTCAGGTGCACAAAGGCAGGTTACATGTCCATATGGTGCGTACATGGCGCTAGCACAGCGCTCACTGCCAGCCGACAAGTTAAAGATGGAGCCTCAGAGTGTAAGGTTTGTGTATGAGCGAGGGGCACGTGCCAAAGAGGCTGGCTCGGCCAGCGCAGCAGACGGTGGACTCCGTTTTTTTTTCTTTCTTTTTATTTTCTTTTATTTGGTGAGTCTGGGTCAGTGGCTGCAGTGACGCCTCAGAGCACCTGCTGTGTGGACAGACTGTCACTCACATGAAGGAGACAAATGGGCCAGCGCGGGGCTTGGGGCTGCTCCACAAGGTCAAAGGTCGAGAGATCCGCTTAGATGCACATGACTGGAACACGGACATGCTGCTCTTTTATTTTGGGACCAGTCATCATAATGGAAGCAGTCAAATGCCAAACGCATCCAGCTGTAGGAAACATGCCACTGAAGCTTTCTTCATGGATTTGAGCAAGATTTGTTTTGATTTATTCGAAAATCAGCTCTCGGGGGCAAAATGAGATGCTGTGTCTGGATTATAGACTGTATCAAGAAGTGGACTAAATGAGTTTGAGTCACTCATAGTGTTTGGTTCCAGGCAAATAAAGCTCACCAGGCTAGCAGTTAGAGGCAAATTTGGAGCCAAGTTCCATATTAGGATTAGGAATTTACTTGGGGCAATGGCAGAATAAAAACTCCAGCATCATGTAGAGTGGGTTAATACGAACATTTTAAGATCCAAATGACAAGGCTCACTGCAGTAGTGCAGAAAGAGGGGGGAATATTTTACAGTGTAAAGTCAATTCAAAAAGTCAATGAAGCCAGAAGTGGCTCCATGCTCACTTCCTATTTGGAATGTGATGTCGAGCACATTAGCTATGCCCTTCTGTATATACAGTCTATGGTCTAATTATAGAGCGCTTAATTGTCTGGAATTCAAGAAGTGTGCTGTTAACATGCTAGTTATTTTTAACTTAACCATAGCTGCAAACTCCGATCTGGTCTCCAAAAGTGTAAAAATCACTTTTATTCAGCACATTTCTTGTGGTGAATAATTTGGATGCTAGTAATGTGTTTGGAAAGTGAGGAAAAACTTTGGACCACATCAAACCTTTTAAAATTAACTGATTTTGCAAGAGTTTTAAGATGGTAAAAATCAGGTCTCTAAGTTAAACTAAAGTAAGTAGGAAGCAACAAGGTCAAAATGCAATATATTAAAGGCATTATGTAACTTTTCTATCACGCTAACAAAAATGCAGGTTTTTATGTGCAATAAAAACATGTGCCATATGTGAGAGTAAATGTGAAGAGGTCTGATTAATGCCATTCTGAAGATTTTAATAGTAATAAAATCACCATGGAGACCAGCTGGTGGTGAACCCTCCCCCTTAATGATGAGCAGTGCGCCTTTAACTAACAGAATGTTGCACGAATTAATGTTTTCTATGAAGCATTCAGTTTATATTTTCCTTCTCACTAAAATAGACAAGCTATGAGCACAACCTTGGCAGATAAATCCGCTCTTCAAATATGCATGAAGTGTTGGTACATTTAGAAACTCTTTTGTTTGCTGATCAAATTCATCATCAAATTTGGCTTCGTTGTTTCTTCTCCTATTTAGAATGCCTCAATTTGCTTTGCTTTGCTTTTGAGAACAATTTTACCAGTTTAATTTAAAGACGCTGTACTTGAATTTGATGTCCCAAAAGCGTGAAAAACAGAACTAGGTCATTTGAACTGATTTGCAATGGTCCAAAGTTATTCCTCACTTACCTTATACATTCTGAGCATCCTAATGATTCACCAAGATGAGTTTAGAAACGCTTTGCACAGCTTTCAGAGACCCTAAAGTTAAAAACAACTAGTATGCTAACATGCACTTTCTGGTCATTGGAAAATACTTTCTTATTTAATGAAGACAGCCCACAATTGACTTATTTTGACTTGAAGAGCTGCTTATACAATATATCT
>KN501226.1:0-10000 GCA_000787155.1 Scartelaos histophorus | reverse complement strand
GGAAACATGTAGCCTATTATTTAAGCGGCTGAGTGATGTTGACATTCAAAGTAGCTGCTTATCAGGGCAGGGGATGGACTGGAATGCGTTATTTTTCAAGATAGTGCGTTTGACAGAGTGTATTTAATTGCTTTGTTGTGGCGAAGTGAAAAGAAAGTACTTGTTTTAAGCTGTCAGCGTCCTTAGGAAATGTTAACTTTGCACAATTAAAGGGAATTCAGGACAGTGTTTGCGTTGAGTAACTTTGATATGTATTTCCTGTGTACGACTCGAAGTTTTAAGGCTTGTGGAGCAAACTTCTACTACTACTAATGCTGCTACTGGTACTACTGCTTCTACTACTAGTCCATTGTGTATTTTAGTTTAGTTGGAGATGCTTTTCATTGTTATCTATGTGAATATGAATGTCAATGATGTGGTTTTTAAGTTTTAGATTTTACCTAGACATATTTCAAAGGAATATATTGCGCAAAATTTACTCATGTGAGTTTTAAGCTGTTGTTACCCCGTCAAAAACATACCCAGAATTGTGTTTTGTTTCATTCACATCCTTATTAGACCCTTTATTATTAGTCTGTCCACATCTCCGAAACTCAAAATGATCTGTTCCACCTTGTCAGGTCATGAAGCATTAGTTTTCAACAGCTCCTTTTAGTTTTTGTTCAGTAGAGATTGGCAATTACGGAGCTAAAATTATCCAAATGATTCTAGTGAAGGTGTGTGGGGTTTAAAACACAATAGACGTCCATTCATCCATCTTTATTCTTCTGCTTATCTGGAGCCGGGCCCAGGGGCAGCGGTCTGAGCAGCTCCTCCAGGGGAACCCTAAGGTACTCCCAGCAAAGAGACATCCAGCGTGTCGTGAGTCTTCCCCAGGTTCTCCTTCTGGTGGGGGTTGGACGTGACACCTTTGAAACCTCTGGAACAGATGCTCAACCCACCTCATCTCGACTTGAAGGAGCAGCGGCTCTACTCCGAGCTCCTCCCGTGTGACTGAGCTCCTCACCCTACGTCTAAGAGAGCGCCAAGCAACTCTGTGAAGCTCATGCATCACCACACAGAAGACCACTTTTTGTATTACTCATAGACCGTATATATGAATGGACATAGCTAACGCGTTAGCCGCCGCGTGCCAAACAGGAAGTGCTCCAAGAGGCTCTTCCGGCTCCTTCTGACTCTGGCTCCCATTGACTTACATTAGGATCTTGTCTCTCGTCTTTCTGTACCTGCTGCAGTGATCCTCTTCATCTTGGTCTTAAAATGTTCTTATTAACCCGCTCTACATGATCCAGAATTTTTTTTTCGCTATTTTGTTAGTCAAAAAAATCCTATTCACAACATAGATCCTGGCTCCAGATTCGCTCCTGTAACCGTGAAGCATCTCGAGCCTCATTTGAGCGACGCTGAACGCTATGGGTGACGTCACACTCGCTTAGTCCACTTTTATATACAGTCTATGATATTACTGCATGACATCACAAGGTGGAACGGAGTGTTTTCTGTCTGAGAGAAAAACACAGCCTATATTTGCCAGATTTGTTTGAATGAAACAAAACACAACTCCAGGTGTCTTGATGAGGAAACATCATTATAACCCTTCATATAAACCCTTTAATGAAAATATATGCATTATATATTTAGTTAATAGTTTTTGTAATAGTGCTTTAGAAATGGGTTCGAGACAAAGAGCAAGTTTACATCTGTATAATAATCCCTTATCCACCTATAGCAGGGCATTTTCACATACTGTAAATCAAAATATATACTGTATTTATATCTAACCATTTTACTATTAAGCTTTTAAATTGTGGGAGTATGTATGAATACTTAGCCATACTGTAATGCAATAAGACTTGTACTTTAAATGTCCTCACCGTTAATGCGTAGTTTGAATAATGAAGTCGTGCATAATGTAATCATATAAAACATTATACACGATAAATGACAACACGTAAAGGTTAAATCTTTTTCCTTCTCCCGTTTTACATATTACGGCATCGGCACAGACTCTCCAGAGATTAGCCCGTTCCATCTCGTATGTACACTTCGTAAAGGAATTCTCACCGTTCCATTTCCCCGTGTGCGCGATCCATAATTTAATTCAGCGGTCATTGTCACCGGCCGCCATTTGGTTTCAGGTATTACACCGCTCCCACCTCAACTCCATCTGATTGCCTATTGATTTTGTGTTGACGGAGATTGACACGGACAAAGATGGGAGCAGATTATTTTCAGTAGTGTCCAGTAGAAGAGAAGGATTGCAGCAGTGACGGCTCTTATCTGTCCGTGCGGTGCTTCTGCCGTCCGAGGAAATCAATGGACATCCTACCTGTGTCTTTATCTGACCATAACTTTATTTATTTATCGAGTCTGGGTCCGCTCCTGTCATCTCCCACGACTGCTGTAAAAACGTACCCGCTGTGGTGCAACTGCTTTCCGCTCGCGAGTACTATTACTGCGATTCCTACGACCGGAGTGTCCACTGCGACGATAATATACTTTTTACAACCCCACGCGACGGCTTTGCGATGAATCAAACTGTAATCGAGGGAAAGATTTGGTCATTTCTGCTCGTGCTTTGCCCCGAAATGTTCCATGATATGACTTTAAACCTATTCATATAACATTTATTCTACATTATTAGGTGTTTTATTGCTCAAAAATACAATAATTCCCTTTGTGAATATGGACGACTCTCCACAGATCTGAACTGTAATGTAGCGTAATCCCATATTATACAGTTTATGTTAAGAAAATGAACATTAAAAGCTGTTTTTATGTATTTTTTGGTTTATTATTTTTATTATTTAAGTCAAATTAAGTGGAAAACTTAAAAAAAAAATATAGAAAACTTAAAAAAAATTAGTAAAAAAACAAAATTAAATTAACAAAAAAACTAGAAAACTTAAAAAAAAAAATAGTAAAAAACAAAATTAGCTACAGTTATATGAAAAAATGGGAACTTTTCACAATACTAGCCCCCTGAATATTTTTTAGGAATCGTCATTTTTTGGATTACGACAGAACCAAAGTCTTAAAAGGAAAAAGAAACATATTTACAAAAACCTATCCATATAACATTTAATTGTTACGGGTGTTTTTATTGCTCAAAAATACGATAATTCCCTTTGTGAATATGGACGACTCTCCACAGATCTGAACTGTAATGTAGCGTAATCCGATATTGTACAGTTTATGTTAAGAAAATGAATATTGAAAGCTGTTTTAATGTATTTATGTATTTATTATTGGATTATTTAAGTAGAAAACTTAAAAAAAAATTGTAAAAAACTAAATTAGCAACATTTGCATGAAAAAATGGGAACTTTTCACAAGATTAGCCCCCTGGATATTTTTGCATCCTTATACATTTTAGGAATCGTAATTTTTTGGATTACGACAGAAACAAAGTCTTGTCACGGCGTTTTAAAAGGAAAAACATATTTACAACAACCTATCCATATAACATTTATTCGTTACGGGTGTTTTTATTGCTCAAAAATACAATAATTCCCGTTGTGAATATGGACGACTCTCCACAGATCTGAACTGTAATGTAGCTTAATCCTGTTTATGTTAAGAAAATGAATATTGAAAGCTGTTTTAATGTATTTATGTATTTATTATTGGATTATTTGAGTAGAAAACTTAAAAAAAAATTGTAAAAAACAAAATTAGCTACATTTGTATGAAAAAATTAACTTTTCACAATATTTTTTCATCCTTATACATTTTAAGAAGCCTTATACATTTTAGGAATCGTATTTTTTTGGATTACGACAGAACCAAAGTCTTAAAAGGAAAAAGAAACATATTTACAAAAACCTATCCATATAACATTTAATTGTTACGGGTGTTTTTATTGCTCAAAAACATGATAATTCCCTTTGTGAATATGGACGACTCTCCACAGATCTGAACTGTAATGTAGCGTAATCCGATATTGTACAGTTTATGTTAAGAAAATTAATATTGAAAACTGTTTTAATGTATTTATGCATTTATTATTGTATTATTTAAGTAGAAAACTTAAAAAAAATAATTTAAAAAACAAAATTAGCTACATTTGTATGAAAAAATGAACTTCTCACAATACTAGCCCCCTGGATATTTTTGCATCCTTATACATTTTAAGAAGCCGCACTATTGTAATACTCCGTAGAAACATATTTTCACTGTAAGCCATTATTGTAGTATTATAGTCGTGCATAACTCTGCATTTATATTTAAAGAGGCCACTTTTCACTTGACAGATCTGAAGAGACAGGAAGCAAATGTCTCCTCGCTCACATTTCCTTTACCCGCTGACCTGAGTCCCCCTCACTGCAAGAATGATGGACGCCCTGCATGTTTAACTCCACCGGCTTTTTATCCAACCACCGCGCGAAGCTGCACCCTATTTTTAGCACCAATACCACGACTCGAGTCCCCGAGGTGCAAAGGAAGTAACTGTATCCCAGAAATCCCGCCGGCGACGCCAAAATGTTGTCTTTTCTGATCATTAATTAATTTGTCAAGGGGCGCCGAGGCTTTCTATTAAATTCACGACACAGCTAAAGGCAATCTCACCCCGGCAAATCGTCGACAACAACCACCAGTCAAAATAAATTAGGGAGGAAAATATCTAAAAAGCGCCCCATCTGCATAAAAATGTAAATCAATCTGACTTTGTGGTATTATTATCCACAAAGACGAGCACGGTGACCCCCGCATTTTAAATTCAACACATGATTACGTGTCTGGAGTACGATATATCTGCCGGCGGATTTAAGATTAAGAAAATAAGGTGGAGGAGAGATCAGGCAAACAGCTGTTGCTATGGTTACTATTTTGGACCATATATAAAAGTATAGTTTTAGTTCATATAGTTCAAAGCATCTAGATGTTAGTACATTAGCCGTGCATCTAAAAAAACATTTCAACAGGCTGCATTTCCCAGAGTTACCAGCAGAGGGCGTCTCATATCTAACGCTATGGTGGTATTATTATTTAATTTATACCTTAATCATGGGTATTGTGAAAACTTCCAATTTTTTCATACAAGTGTAGCTAATTTTGTTGTTTTTTTTTAATTTTTTGCAAAGGGACAAAGGGAATTATTGTATTTTTGAGCAATAAAAACACCCATAACGAATAAATGCTACATGGATAGGTTTTTGTAAATATGTTTCTTTTACCTTTTAAAATGCCTTGACAAGATTTTGGTTCTGTCGTAATCCAAAAAATTACGATTACTAAAATGTATACGGCTTCTTAAAATATATAAGGATGCAAAAATATTCAGGGGGCTAGTATTGTGAAAAGTTCATTTTTTCATACAAATGTAGCTAATTTGTTTTTGTTTTTTTTTTACAATTTTTAAAAATTTTCTACACTTAAATAATACAATAATAAATACATAAATACATTAAAACAGCTTTCAATAGTCATTTTCTTAATATAAACTGTACAATATCAGATTATGCTACATTACAGTTCAGATCTGTGGAGAGTCGTCCATATTCACAAAGGGAATTATCGTATTTTTGAGCAATAAAAACACCAATAATGAATAAATGTTATATGGATAGACTTTGGTTCTGTCGTAATCCAAAAAAATGACGATTCCTTCACCACAAGAGGATTCCTGTGTTCAAATACCTCTTATATTTTGTTCATGTCTGCTTATATTTCCTGTCGGTGTCCAGGTTTGTCTTACATAAGCTATAATTTGATCCCCAGCGTGACCAGGACTCTGAATATCAATGGGACTTTCAAGGAGTTTTGTGCTTTGTTCTTCTCTGTTTCTTGTAATAAGCAATAGAGCCGCGCTACGTCTAAACTGATGCTATAATAACAATACTAAGACGCGAGAATATTTTCTACGGGACTTGAATGGCAACTTTCCGGCCGGCTGGTTTGTGCTGTATTATTTAGTTCTTCATTGCCGCGTCTTCTGACAATCGTCGGAGGCAGATGGGCAGATAACTTTTGATCGCTGACTCATCGCTTATGCAAATCATCATTATAATTTGTACGTTTTCGAACAAAATCAGGTTTATTTGACGTTTTTTGCTAAAGAGAGAGTGGAAAACATAAAAAGTTCACGCCGATCTTCACTTTCTTATTCTTAAAGTTGCACTACATCGTCTTTATCTTCGAGGCCGCGACTTCAATCACCGCTCACTTCCTGCTTCCCGGTCACGTGACGCCCCCGGGGGACCGTGATAGGCCGACGCGTACGCCCTCCAACTACATCTTCATTTCCCGGGCTCGGAGTTCGGGGAGCGCTCCGTGCGACAGGCCAATCTGCCGAGATAATGATCTGTCTGGGCCTCGCCGGGAGATGACAGGACAAAGGCTATTCCTATTTATTCTTTTTTTTTTTTTTGGCGTTTTTACCTGTTGGAATGTTTGCACGAGCGGAACAAAGCATCAATCACTGCCTCCGATTAGAATTTTGGAAAGCATCTTAAAGAATAATAGACTTTTCTTTTCCCAAAAGATCGTACAACGTATTTATAAAGTGAAATTGCGAAGATATAGTCCAACATGGCGCGCAGTGACATCTATATCAGAGGAGACTCCCTGCTGTCAGCCCTGTATAGCAAACCACTTAGAGATCTATCGAATGCCAAGACTGCACTGCCCCAACACAAAGAATAAGTCTGGGTGTAGTAGTACAGTGAGAATGTACTGCAGAAATAAAGGCCATAAAGTCAAAACTCGATTGGGCTTCAATAAGAGTGTTTTTTTTTGGGGGTTTTATTCTGCTGGATTCTCTAAAAACACATTTTAAAATTGTATAACATGATCAGTTTGTCCTTCAAGAGAAACTATGTAAGATTCTAGACTCTACAAGGTCTATGGTTTTTCAAATATTCAGTAAATACTTGGTAATTTTTTAATTAGCTGTTGTCAAAATGTAAATGATTTTGCTGTGAATAACACTGATTATGGGACAATGGCTACTTGGCAACCCCAAAGCGAGTTAATTGCAAAACAAAAATCGGCTCATTAACATGGAATAAATTTACCTGGTGCATCAAACACGTGAAACTGCATCTTTCCAGCACCAATTTTGACAGTTAAAACGAAACTAAAATAAGCTAGAAGGGTTTTCAAGTGTTTTTTGCTGTTGCGAGATAGTGCCAATACGTCCAACTCCCTCCAGTGGTCAGCAGAAGGTGTTACAGCTTTTTAAAAATATAGAGATGCTTTGTAGCTTTGGACAGTGTCTTGCCTTTACATTTATGTTCATAGTCGTCTTGGTTTGGGCCGATTTGGTCCTGATCTAGTCCTGGTTTAGTTCCGGGTTCAGTTCGAGTTTATTTGTGTGCTGTGTGTTAAAAGTAAATATATTCAAATACAAAAATCAGGTCAGAATTTACTGCCCTAGTAACTTCTATCTCGCGGTAGTAGTAGGAGTAGGAGTAGGAGTTGGAGTATTAGTAGCTGGAATAGTAGTTGTTGGAGTAATTTGAGAAGTTGTAGTAGTTTGAGAAGTAGTAGTAGTTTGAGAAGTAGTAGTTTGAGAAGTAGTAGTAGTAGTAGTTGGAGTATTGGTAGCTGGAATAGTAGTTGTTGGAGTAATTTGAGAAGTTGTAGTTTGAGAAGTAGTTGAATTCATAGTGGCTGGAGTAGTTCGAGAAGTAGTAGTAGTTGTAGTAGTTTGAGAAGTAGTAGTTCAAATAGTAGTTTAATCCATACTGGCTGAAGTAGTTTGAGAAGTCGTATTAGTTTGAGTACTTGGAGGGTTAGTAGTTGGAGTAGTAGTTGAAGTAGGAGTAGTGGAGTAGTAGTTGTCGGATTAGTTTAAGAAGTAGTAGTACTTGGAGTAGTTGGAGTGTTAGTAGTTGGAGTAATTGGAGTAGTAGTTGAAGTAGGAGTAGTGGAGTAATAGTTTTTGGAGTAGTTTTAGAAGTATTAGTCGTTGGAGTGTTAGTAGTTGGAGTAGTAGTTGAAGTAGGAGTTGTGGTAGGAGTAGTTTGAGAAGTAGTAGTAGTTGGAGCAGTTGGAGTGTTAGTAGTTTGACTAGTAGTTGAAGTAGGAGTAGTGGAGTAGTAGTTGTCGGAGTAGTTTGAGAAGTAGCAGTAGTTGGAGTAGTACTGTTGCAGTAGTTTAAGAAGTAGTACTGTGGTTCGAATAGTAGTTGGATAGGTAGTAGTTGGAGTAGTTTAAGAAGTAGTACTGTGGTTTGAATAGTAGTTGGATAGGTAGTATTTGGAGTAGTTTAAGAAGTAGTACTGTGGTTTGAATAGTAGTTGGATAGGTAGTAGTTGGAGTAGTTTAAGAAGTAGTACTGTGGTTTGAATAGTAGTTGGATAGGTTAGTTGGATAGAAGTAGCAGTAGTTGGAGTAGTACTGTTGCAGTAGTTTAAGAAGTAGTACTGTGGTTCGAATAGTAGTTGGATAGGTAGTAGTTGGAGTAGTAGTTGGATAGGTAGAAGTTGGAGTAGTAGTTGGATAGGTAGTAGTTGGAGTAGTAGTTGGATAGGTAGAAGTTGGAATAGTAGTTGGATAGGTCGTAGTTGGAGTAGTAGTTGGATAGGTAGAAGTTGGAGTAGTAGTTGGAGTAGTAGTTGGATAGGTAGTAGTTGGAGTAGTAGTTGAAATAGTAGTAGTATCTCATCCTGGTTGAGTTCTAGCTTCAGTCCTAGTTCGGTCCTTACTTTTGTGTATTGTTTGTGGAGTCAAAAATAAACATATTCAAATATGATGCAAAAGTAAAGGCAGCTACGGGTGCCCGCGCGGCCCAGAAAGCTCCTTAAGCCGACCGTGGGATGCGCAAAGTGGCTGCATTTCCGAGCGGTTAGCCCCGAGAGACCCGAGCGGAGGAGCCGGCTGTTAAAAGATTCAGCGCGGTGCGTTTGGGCGATCATTACGGTGTGGGAAACCGGAGCCGCCGTGTGGACAGTCATTATGAGGTCGCGGCGGGGGGGCGAGAGACCCAGGAGTTCAATGGGGAGAGAGAGAGAGAGGGAGGATGTATGGAGGAGCGAGTGTGTCGGGGTGTGTGCGACGCTACGAGGGGATTCCACAGTTCAAATTAGTCCTTAACCTCTTGGTCTGGGCACCTGGCTGGTTTTATCTGGCGTCTGTAATTGCCTGTGGGGTCCGCTCGAAAGTGAGGCTCCTGATATGCGCCGGGCAAAGTGTTAAGCCCATAGATAACGCCGGCAAATTTACCCTATCTGCCCACGCAAACTTATTTTTAGAGTCTCGTCGTGGTGCAAATTCGTTTTTATTAGTGCGTTGCTGAAATGTTTGAGTTGTAGTACAGTTTTGGATTCCTTTTCATTGTTCCAAAATTAATTAAACAAAATTAGTTATACATTTAAGAAAAAAAAAAAGATAATTTGTTCCATCATATTTTGAATTCTAAATCTAGTTGAATTTCTCACTTTTAATTTTTTAACTCTGAAAAAACATGTTTGAATTATTTTTATTTTGAATTTTATTTGCTGAAATTTTAAGTGTTTAAAATTCAATATAAAAAAAGCACAAATATTTTCAATCTCTCAACTATAGCAAGCAATTTTCAGAGTGTAAAATTCGTATTGAAAAAAAAACTGAAGGAAAGCTTTAAGATGCTAAGGCAGAAGCAATCGATCCAAAGTGATCTGATCTAACTTAGTAACAAACAGGAAATGGTGCAGTGAAGCGATCTGATTGGTCAGAATTAGCCTCATCCAAACCTCAAACCCCGCCTCCAGATGAGAACGGCCAATAGGAAACAGCCTCTTTCACTCTGGATCGATTGCTTCTGCCTTGACATCTTGGATCTTTTCTGCAAAATCTTTCACTGTGAATTTTACACTCTGAATTTTAACTGTTGAATTTGCGGACTTGAAAATATTTGTGCTGAATATTTAAAAGGTTGCGGACTTGAAAAAATATGTGCTGAATATTTAAAAGGTGAAATTTTGATTTTGAATTTGAAACATATTGAAAAAGTACACTTAAAATTCAGAAAAAAAAATGATTCAGACATTTTTTTCAGATTTAAAAATTTTAAAGT
>JACN01034284.1:0-31950 GCA_000787155.1 Scartelaos histophorus | reverse complement strand
TCTACAGTGTAACAGTGCTGCTAGTTGAGTAATATAGTACAGTATAACTGCTGTGGAATAACTGATGCTAAATAATCATTAGTGAATCCTGGTGAGTTGTTGAAATACAGGCACTGGTTTATTGTTTTTTCCAGCAGACTTGCACAGGACCTAGACCTGCCCTGGCCTCAGACCCACAGCCTCTCATGACTTCCTGAGTCACCTCTCCAAGAGGTAGTATTTATTAAGAAAGGCAAAGTACATACATACCAAAGCAGAGTGACTTTTGTGTCACTTGGGCTAATCAGCTGAACTTACATTTGAGGACAGGCACAACAAAAGGCGTCCTGAGGGTGGAGAGTATCTGCTGAGCCTCATGTACAAGTCACATTCATTTACACAAAAACAGATTGGGAAAAATCTTTCCAAAACATACAGTACATTTCCATTACAGTAACAGTACTCTTATTTGAGTAATATATTATAGAGTGTAACAGTACTCTTGAGTAATATATTATAGAGTGTAACAGTACTCTTGAGTAATATATAGTACAGAGTAACAGTACTCTTACTTGAGTAATATATTATGCAGTGTAACAGTACTCTTAAGTAATATATAGTACAGAGTAACAGTACTCTTGAGTAATATATAGTACAGAGTAACAGTACTCTTGAGTAATATATAGTACAGAGTAACAGTACTCTTGAGTAATATATAGTACAGAGTAACAGTACTCTTGAGTAATATATAGTACAGAGTAACAGTACTCTTGAGTAATATATAGTACAGAGTAACAGTACTCTTGAGTAATATATAGTACAGAGTAACAGTACTCTTGAGTAATATATAGTACAGAGTAACAGTACTCTTGAGTAATATATAGTACAGAGTAACAGTACTCTTGAGTAATATATAGTACAGAGTAACAGTACTCTTGAGTAATATATAGTACAGAGTAACAGTACTCTTGAGTAATATATAGTACAGAGTAACAGTACTCTTGAGTAATATATAGTACAGAGTAACAGTACTCTTACTTGAGTAAAGGCTGTGCTTCCATTTCACACTGTGAGTCTAAAGTGACAAAATCTTTATGTGACAATGTGAAATGATTTAAACTTTCAGACATGATTCAGTTTGTTTCATTTTTATGTCTGTGCTTTGAGAAGACCAGATTTGTTCCTTCAAATAAAATGACATTAAGCATTATTTTTTTTATTGGGATTTTCACTACACTTTTTGAAACTTTCATGTCACCATTTTTGTGTGAGGAAGATTCACACATTCTGCTGAGTCATGGCCCCTGCAGTAGAAACATGACACCCGATCACCTTCACATCCTCTCGCTCCCAGTATCTCCTCCCGCACCCTGCCCTCACCTGACACCTGTGCACCCATGGGAGCCTGAAGCCCTCTCCCACTCTGCGTCAAAGTTTTTCGACACAAAAACACACATGTAGGTTGTGACTCATTTGACTCAAACACAGTAAACAACGTCAATGTCAGAGGGATGATCGGCTGCAGCTGGTCATTCAAAGCTGTGAAGGATAAGAACTTTTGTTTTTAAGTTAGGAAAGGGGTTATGGCTCTTTGGTTGGGTGTCCATCACCTGCTTGTTTCTATGGAGATGTCACTGCTCTGCCTGGAATGTTCCACAGTGTGACATTAAACAGCTCTACTTTCTGTTTATCCAATTACAAGTGGTTTTATAGCACAAAGATGCCTAAAAAAACAGACATTCTGACCATGAGCGAGGTCACCTCTTCCCAGTTCTGACCTATAACTTGGTTTGGTTTGGTCTCCATGAAGATAGAAAGGTTTAATACAACAATGTGGAATATTCCAGACAAAGCAATAACATCTCCATGGAGAAAAGCCCTTGAAATGACCCTCAGGAATTTCTTGGAGGATCTGGAGGAAAAGTGTGTCCTGACCCCGTATAAGAGGAAGAAGATGTATGGTTACCAAGCAACCGTAATGTTAACAAGGTCCAACACTTGTCTAAATTACACAAAAGTGATTATTAGACTGATAAAGATAAATGACAACATCTTTATTTTGTTAAATAATTTAAACTCAAAAGTCAGAAAAAGTCTTTCTTTGTACATAAATGTTATTTAAATTGTCTCAATTTTGTTTTCCTTAAACTCAGTAGAGGTTGGCAATACCATGGCTGAAATCACCCAAATGATTTTAGTGTAGTCTCAAAACCTCACAACCTGTTCTACAACTTTTGCTGTGTTCACTACCGTGAGTGAAGATGTGCTCTGTGGGGCATGATAAAACTGGGAAGTACCAATAGTTATGTTTATTATGGGATAGTCACAGTGTGCGTCACAGCCATAGACTGTATAAAAAAGTGGACTAAGCGAGTGTGATGTCACTCATAGTGTTCAGCGCCGCTCAAATGAGGCTCGTGATGCTAACGGTTACAGGAGCAAATCTGGAGCCAGGATCTGTGTTATGAATAGGATTTATTTGACTAACAAAATAGCGGGAAAAAAAATCAGGATCATGTAGAGCGGGTTAATAAGAACATTTTAAGACCAAGATGAAGAGGATCACAGCAGCAGTTACAGAGAGACGAGCGACAAGATCCTAATGTAAGTCAATGGGAGCCAGAGTCAGAAGGAGCCGGAAGAGCCTCCTGGAGCACTTCCTGTTTGGCACACAGCGGCTAGTGCGTTAGCTATGTCCATTCATATATACAGTTTATGGTCACAGCAGTTGAATAATGCATTTGTGCGTGGACGTTGTCATAACATCAGCTCAGGAAATCTTGATCTATAAACACACAGTCACACCACACAATTACAGCTTCGTTATCTGCAAATGTTCACATCTTCTATTCATCATATTCATTCTATTGTCAAATAAAGAGTGTATTTTATTGTCATCATGGTATCAGAATGGGTATTGAGAATTAAGTTTATCCTTAGTATTCTAATCAAGTCTGAAATGAAAGAGCCCAGAGATCAGCTAACCAGCTCCTGTTGGTCGAGCCCAAACCCCGCGGAGAGGAGACAGAAGCTTTTCTGTTTCAGCGCCCAGAATGTGGACCAGCCTTCCTCTTGTGTCAGATCCTCTCAGTCTGAGATGCAGTTTAAGACACAGTTTTAGAAAAATCACCTCTGCTCTCTGGCATTTAATGTGAGGGAGTCTGGTTATCTTGGTGTTTTATTGTTGTTTTCACATCTGTATATATGTGTATGTGTATCTGTTTCTTCTGTTTTTGTTGACTTTTAATCAGAATCAGAATCAGAATCAGAAAACTTTTATTGCCATGACCAGTGAAAGTGAAGACAATTCACGAGTTAGGAACTTTTTTTGGTTTCAGCGCAACACACAACACACAACACAAAACACAACACACAACACAAAACAGAAGTGAAGCACTTTAGTCAGCTGACGTTGTTTTAAATGTGCTACATAAATAAACTTGAATTGAATTGAAAGGTTAGTGTTGTGACTGCACTAGAGCAGAGGAGGCTGCTCAAGAGCACCTGTGCTAGAAAAACATCAGCTTGTAAGAGAGATACATTTAATGCCTCACTGTGGAACATTTCAGGCATATTAGTAGCATCACCATGGAGACAAGTGAACCCTGTACCAGAAAAGTGTCATACTACACCTTTCTTGTCCAGCTGAGCTGCCTGTGAGGGTTTAATCTCTGCATTGTCAGGTGTCCCAGTGGGGGCGGGGCTCAGGTGTGATGTAACCCCTCCCCCTCCCTCTGTGTGTGGGACGGCCTGGCTCTGAATGCCTCACAGGAGGGGGTATTTGAGCGAGGGTTCGGGGCAGAAGCGTCAGTGTGGAGCCATGGAGGGCAGGGGACTGCTGGTGCTTCAGGTGCTGCTGTTGTTAGGCTGTGGGTGGGGGGTAAAAGGTTACTCGAATGGGCTGGTGACTGAGAGCTGTGTGAGTATGGAACCTCGGCACGGATCCAGCCCTCAGACCTCACAGCCTCCTTTCAGCGTGAGCACAGAGCAGACCAACTACACCAGCGGACAGGACGTCACTGGTAAGACTCTTGTAACAATATTTCATTATGTTGAATCAGTTTTCATCCATACATTTAAAGGGCCCATATTATGCTCTTTTCATATTTGTTAGAATGTAGTTTGCTCATCACAGAGCTGGAGTTATGTTTTGTTTCATTCACACATGTTTAACACACAAACCCCGCACATTTGTTCTTCTCTTAAACAGAAAACACTTTTCCATCTTGTGATGTCATGTGGTTATACAGGAAGCGCCCCACAGTGAAAGTGTTTTTAAACTCCTCACTCCTTCACAAGAATCACTTGGATAATTCTAGCCCTGGAGTTGTAGTGTAAGGATACAGTGTTTCTCATGTTTAGATGAAACAAAACACAACTCCAGGTCTGTTTTTGAGGAGGTAACAATATTATAACATGGCTTGAATGTAATATAAGACTTCCAAGGTTGTTTTCCCAAAATACAGTTTGGAAGGGTTCCCAGTAGTAGCCAAAAAGTATACTCTAGAAAGAATGACATCACTCCAAGTTAATATTGCTCAAACACAGTAGTCCAAGAAATGTAAAAAAGTAAAAAGAAGTATTTGGGAAAACTGCTACTCAAGTGAAAGTCATTTAAAGAGTAACATCATTAAAACATTAAATTTATTTGAAGTAATTTGAAAGACAAAATAATTACTAGACAAAAACTAAATCATGTGTGAAGGAGCACAGCAAAAACACAAATGTTCAAATCATTTGATATTGTCACTTGTAGACATTTTTTTACTCTAGTAAGATTCCTGTTAAAATTTACTCAAGTAGGAGTAAAAGTATGCTCTCTTATGTACTCTTAAAAGTACTGTTTATTTAAAAAGTAACTTTGGGAGAATCTGACATAATCTCAGTGAAATGTTACACAGTATGATTTTAACATAAAATATATCTACTACCTATCTATCTCTATCTAATGATAATTTTAAAATGTTTTGACTGCATTGTGTCACCATGGTAACTGGTGAACATTTGACCATAGAGATACATGTAGAACCCCTCCCTTTGTCTGCACTGTAAACATGTGCATTCAGACAGGGAGGGTAGAAATACTCCATGTGTGTTCTGTCCATTATCTGTTTATAGGTTTAATGAGTTCTTATAAACTTGCGGTTGGCTTCATTTTCTTCCCATAGACTTGTTTACCAACATAATATTGACCAAGCACAGGCAGGGCCTCGTGTTTAAACTCAGATATGAAGAAATGATAATAGATTATTATGCCCGACATGACTGAGAGACCGATCCTGAGGGAAATCCAAGTTTTACTGCAGCAACATTTCCACTGCTCGTCTCAGTGGCCTTTGTGTCTCAGGTCAGTTTAACAGTAGGTGTGGTCAGGGAGGGTCAGCACATCCCATGGAAGAGACAAAAGTGTCCCTCCTGTGTCCTGCAGCATCACAGCAGAGTCCAGGGGAACCAGGTGAACAGAACAGAAAAGGCCTCATTCTTACTCTGCTCTGGTGTTTCAGTTGGTGATAAAATGTTTCATTCCCTCTAAGTGTTTCCTCTGAGGGTCTTTTGCCACATATGATGTGTAAAGTCTGTAGCATTTCATAAGTATCTCCTTAGCCAGCCTCCTGCACGTTCACATAAAGTGTCACACTCATATTTCGTCTCATCTGGATATTGTTGGTTCTTGAGGTGACATCATGTGATTTTGGAGTAATCACTTTAAATGACTTTTCAAGTAATATTTTTCTTCTTCCAAAATTCTACTTATCTGTGCACAAATACATATTCTATAAATGACAAATAGTTTTAGAATGAAGTTATGTTTCATTTCTTTGTATTTTAGCCCTAAGCACATGTCCTGCAGTGTGACGGGGACACTTTTCTTTTCTGTAGTGAGTCTCCAGTGTCAGAGACAGTTCTTAAAGGTGTTGGCATAAAGGGAAGCATCTATAGATTATTTTTATTTAATATTACACCTTTATCTGTGCTTTAAACATAAAAAGTCATAAGCAGTGTAATGGTGTAATCCAGAGATTGTCCTGTGGTGTGACATGAAAAACCGGACATTTAAAAAGACAGAAGGAGCTCATCTGACCTGTATGTGGGTCAGTGACATGATGTTTGTCCAATTGTCCATGTTTTTTTGTTCTTAATGTGTTCAAATGTTTATGTGGTGCAACCGTCCGCCCTTAACTGATGATTTTGAAACTTTGTTGAAAATGACTAATATATATAAACAGTCTAATATTTTAAAGCTATTCTCGGTCATTCCACATGACATTGTTTTAAGGTCGGAGCCAATTAATGTACAAAAAACCCCAAAACAATCAAAAACACAAAAAATGCTTAATATAAATATTAAACATAGATTTATGCACCTGACATTGTAAATATTTGAAGTTCAATAGAAACTAAATTTTAAAATTTGCCTGTTGACGTCACTGACCCATGGACCAGGAAGAGCTCAGGAGTTAAGGCCATAGTCCGTATATATGAATGGACATAGCGAACACGCTAGCCGCTGTGTGCCCAACAGGAAGTGCTCCAGGAGGCTCTTCCAGCTCCTTCTGACCCTGGCTCCAATTGACTTACATTAGGATCTTGTCGCTTGTCTCTCTGTACCTGCTGCTGTGGCATCATCATCTTGGTCTTAAAATGTTCTTATTAACCCACTTTTCATGATTCTGAATTTTATTTTTCTATTTTGTTCGTCAAAAAAATCCTATTCATAACATAAAGCCTGGCTCCAGATTCGCTCCTGTAACTGTAAAGCTAAAAGCTGTGGGTGATGTCACACTCGCTTAGTCCAGTTTTTTATACACTCTATGGTCACTGATTGCAGAGTAGAAATAGGTGCACACCCTGTAGGAGAGTGTCAGGGGTTTTCAGCTCGTGCTCTAAGTGGTGCATGTAAGTAGTGGAGCTATTTTATTGAGTATCTATGTTGAAAATCTGCCCTAATGTGTGTGTGAGAACTGGATTCAAGGTGCTGTGTGGAGTTGGTGATGGTGGATGCTCTTAACACACTACAAGTCACATGTAGGGAGCCCCTAACCTTCTAATTACAGCTAAAAATGCTTTTTCATTGTATCCCTCGGGTGGTGGTCAGTAATGTTCTGCCTGAAGTTAATATATTGTTCCCTGTATAACAGATGGCCACTGCTGCTTGATTCTTGCTCTTTACTCTTTGGTCTTTATTCTTTAGTTATTTTATACTTTATTCCTAGCATGATGTGATTTGAACATTGTGAACAAGGTATAAAAGGAAGTGAAATATATGGTCGGGTTAGTAGATGTTCAATACAAGGTTAGGCCTCAGGGTGAGCACACATCACGCACTGTAACTATTGTTCAGCACAACATTCATGTTTACAAAGGTTGATTTCTTAGTAGTTATTCATGTATTAATAAAAGGACATTTTAAATGTCTAGAATATTAAATAAAGCTGGAAATTTGTTATATCACATTGCCCTTGTCCTTTTTTATGTCAGAACAAATCTTGTGAGAACAATAAAAAAGGGATCATAAGCAGTTGAGCAATACCACAACACATAACACAGAGTCTGGCTCTAGATGAGTCCTATAGCTGTGACCATCACGAGCTTCATTTGAATGGAGCTGAACTCTGGGTGACGTCACACTCACTCAGTCCACTTCTTTATTCAGTCTATGGTTAAAGCTTTAAACTCAGATCAAAAGCAATAATTATCATTTTTAAAATTAAAAGAGTTGTTAATTTGGAGAAAGGTAGTAAGCTGTTGGTAAACAGCTTTTTTATGCACTGTGCCTAAAAGCTCCAGATGTGAAATGGGTCAGTAATTGTTCAGTGCAGTCGGCTGGGGATAGGCTGTACTGCAGAACTGCTTTTCTTTCAAAGTTCTTGGGAATGTTCCAGATTAAAGTGACATGGTAACTATGAACAGACTTTAGAAATCTAGTGGGCAGCACAAGGAGGCAGCATGTAGATCAGGGGTGTCCAAACTTTTTACATCACACAGACAAAGCTGAAAGCCAATTGATAGAGTCCATAACTCAATATACAGTTAAAACAAGTTAGAAGACCTTTACTCCAGCTCAGATCCTCTATAGGACTAGTTCTGTGAGTGTAAAGTAACTTGGCTCTATGTGTCTCTGTGGCTGCAGGGTTCGTATTTGTGTTGTGGAACTGAGCTTTCCTCTTATAGACAAAAAGACATGGACAGACATATACAGACACAAATCACTCAAAGTCAGAGTTCAACAAATCAATATCAGAAGATGAGGTCAATTTTAAAGTGTAACATTTGCAGCTCTATTTGTGTCACACACATCCACATGTACATTCACATCACCTGTAAAGAAGCTTCAGTCAGTGCACATGAGATTATCTGAGTAAAATCATCAGTAAAAGTGTCACAGCGCAGGAGAGGTCTGTTCATGACTAAGGAGAGTGTGGAGGGCGATTGATTTGCTCAAATAACACTGGTGAGTAAACACTGCACACCTCCACCCTTTGTCTGGATTGTTTGCTTGTGTTTCAGAATGAAATATGAAGTTGAGTTAAGTTCCACTACAAGATAAACTGAAATGTATCCACTGCCCCAGTGACCCAGCTCCAGATAAGAGGGAGAAAATGAGTGAAGTTAAAAATAACACTCACTGATAACAATTTAAAATGCTGATTTATTCATGATTACAAAATCCCAAAACATGATTATGTTTTGAGAAACAACCTTAGAAGCTAAATATTCTAAATACTAATATTACATTTTGTGAATGGGGAAAAGTCCTCAAAATGTCTCCCTGAGAGGAAAATAAAATCACAAATACATGAAAATAGTTTGTAATATTATAAATCATGTTCAGGCTCCTCTGGTGTAAAGGTGTGCATGTTCTGTCTTGCCCTGTTTCCATGTCAGCACTCCTGCCCTCCTCTCTCTATTTCCCTCAGATGCCCTCCCTGTATGTTTCCTTGGATATCCTCCCTGTGTGTTGACTCAGATGCCCTCCCAGTGTGTTACAGTGTCCCTGTGCTCTGTTACAGTGACCCTCAGGGCCACTTCCTCTTCTGCATTCGAAGGCTTCTTGCTGCAGGCTCGGGAGGAGGCCAGTGGTGCACCTGTGGGCTCCTTCCCTTCTGCCCCCTCAGGGACTCGCACCCTCACCTGTGTGGGAAAAGCGGTGAGTCCTCACACCTTACCTTACACTTCAACACAATTATTAGCCTATTTTCTGATATACTGTAATGTTATAATGTTGTTTCCTCTTCACAAACATACTTGGAGTTGTGTTTTGTTGCATTCACATATTTTAATATGTCAGTTTTGAATATGAGATCGTAGTTTCCAAAAGAACGGCTCCTTTTACCTTCTGTTCAGTAGATATTGGCAATGCTAAAGCTGAAATTATCCAAATTTTAGTGAAGGTTGAAGTCTTCTCTTAAACAAAAAAAAACAAAACACTTTGTTTTATTCTATGATGTCATATGGCAATACATAAAGTGTTCTATTGTGTTTTTAAACTCCATACACCTTCACTAGAATCATTTTGGATTAGTCGAATCATCACAACACAAGTTAAATCCAGCTGAGAGAAAAGCACAGATGTCTTATTTTCCACAACTGCACAAAGCTCTTCCCTCTGCACATAAAAAAACACAAAATAGACTCTATTTTCACGGAAATTTGCCGAAATATGTTTGTCAGCTTCGCCATGTTTGTTTTCACTCATTTAGCTTTGGCCCAGCCTAGACCATAGTGCTGCCCAGTGATTGGTCAGTCTCATGTATCACATGCAAATATGTCAAGCAGAACCTGAGAAGATGGTGTTACGGCCCGAGGCCTTCAGTTTGGATTTTTGTGTGTTTTGCTGCCATTTTGTTCCTGCTGCTCGAGCCCTGGTCCCTGATTGGTGGAGCACCTTTACACCTGGCCCCGCCTCCAGCCTCCTCCCTCTATTTAAGAAGATCACAGCACCTGTTCAGGGCTGCTGACCTTTGTGACCAGTCTGCCATTGTGTCTCATTTGTGTCTGTCACTTTGTGTTTGTGCTAGTACGTGACTTTTGTGTGTGGAGACACTCGGTTTTGTTTAGTTTGTTCTGTTTTGTGCTTTTTGATTTGGTCACTCGATTCTGTTTGTGGGTTTGTGGTTTACTTTGGGACATTCGTGGTATAGCTTAGTATTTTTGTGTCCCTTAGTTAATCACTCGTTTTGGGAACTCACATGACCCGTTTTTGCACAAAACTTGTTTTAAGTTAAACCTGTTGGGTTGTTTCTCAACTTGGTTTAGTTATGTACATATTTTATCATGTTTTGTCAAGTTAAACCTTTTACACACCAAACCAAGTTAAGAAACAACACACCAGGTTTAACATAAAACAAGTTTTGTGCTAAAACGGGTCACGTGAGTTCACAAAACGAGTGATTAACTAAGGGACACAAAAATAAACCAAAACCACAAGTGTCCCAAAGAAAACCAAAAACCCACATACTGAATCGAGTGACCAAATCAAAAGGCACAAAACTGAGTGTCTCAATACACAAAAGTCACAAACTAGCACACAAAGTGACAGGAACACACACACAGGAGACACAATGGCATATTGGCCACAAAGGCCAGCGGCCCCAAACAAGGTGCTGGCAATTTTTATAAATAGGGAGAGGAGGCTGGAGGCGGGGCCAGGTGAAGAGATGCTCAGGTAGCAGGAACAAAATACAAACTGAAGGCCTGGGGCCGTAACAGATGAATACTCAAGAATTTGTGAACTCACAACAATTGCTGTCTTGCTGTGCATTGTTGTACTGTGCAGAGCTTTTATGAATGGTTTGAGGTAATTGGCTAAGAGACAAAAACAGCAGACTGTGATTGGTTGCGAGTGACAGACAGGAGGGAGGAACAGGGTGGAATTGCATCTTCCTTGGTTTTATCTCTCTATTTTGGCGAATCATTTCACTGGAAAATGATGATTCATATTTTGTCTTGAACCTTCCAGGAACTGTTGTTTTTGTATCCCTGGGCAAAACATGCCACCAATATTGCTTACCATCCAGCCATAGTGTGGCTGGTTAACAGGAAGGGCATCAGCAGGTAAAGGTTGGAGTGAAATTAAACAATCGCCTCCCCAGCCCTCCCTCCAGGCACGTCTTATCAGGTTACTAAAGTGTTTTTAAGTGTTTTGCTTTGGAGGCTCTCAGGTGACGTGCAGATAAGCATGTTTAGACTAAACAGAGAGTGAAACATGAGTGCACTGATGTGACCTGTGTCCCAGAACGATCCAACATATCAGATTGTATATGAGTCTGTATATATGAGCCTGTATATACAAGGTGAGGCACTGTATTTATTTAAAAAAATTGTATCCCTTCTGTCCAAATGATCTCCTTGGTTGTATGGATGTTTAGGACCAGGTTATTTTTGTGACACCATGACGCAAGATGTTGCTCCTGGTTCCTGTGGTCCATCTCACTGTCGTTGCGATGAGTTCAAGCTCTGGCTTTGTGGTGTCCTCAATGAATGTGACAATGAGATTGGACGAGGAAGAGGCAAAGCAGAGATGAGTGATCAGAGTGAAGAGCAGGGGGTCAGCACGCTCCCTTGGGGGACCCTGGTAGTGTTCAAAAGAGTGGTATGCAGTCCAAGATGGTGTGGTTTGGACCAGTTTGTATGGCCAATGATATTAAACTGTAGCCCACCAAGAGGAGTGCATAGGTGTTCTCATGCTTTGACCTATATGAGGACGCTCCAGGTGCTCCAGTTAGTGGGTCAAAGGAATGTTAGCTTATGTTATACAAAGCCGATCCAGACAGAGCAAAGCAAACTGCTGAGTTCCTTTTGATGTGGATATTTTAGCGTGTATGCTAATGTTTGCTCTAACAGCTAATGTTCATAATCTTGTTTATGGATCTTTCATGATGTCTGTTTCTTCAGTTAAAAAGGTTCAAATGTGATAATAATTCCCCACATCCCTATTGAACCTCTGACCTCCTGGAACCAAATCAGCCTGAGTTCTTCTGCTTTTTTTTTGTCCTTAAAGTGTCAAATGCTCATGTGGTGCGACCGTCCGCCCTTAACTCAGGATTTTTAAACTAAAATGAATCTAAATCTAACCACATTTATTTTCTTTCTTTTTTGTCATATTTTCTGAAGTGTTTTAGTCCCACATGAAATTTAATCTTTCTTGAATAGATATTTTCCCTATAATATGCAAACTAATATTGTCAGAGATTTTTTCAATCTCATGTTTTCAAATCTCATGTTTTCATGTTTTCAAATCTCAATCTCATGTTCATATGACTCAGAACATAGATTAACATCCCAACCATGTTTTAGAAAATAAAACTAGTTTAAGGTTATTCTCAGTCACACCACATGACATTTTTTAAGGTCGTAGCCAATTCATGTACATAAAAAAAAACACTAAAAATGCTTCATCCATCCATTTTCTCACGCTTAATCCGGCTGGATCGCGCATTACTTACGATCAGGGACTGCCTCCTGTGGGCTCACCACCTGCAGAGGGGTTCATAGGGTCTGGTGCACACATAGGGTCTGGAGTAATGGGAGTAAAAATGCTTCATATAAATGTCAAACACAGATTTAGATTTAACACTATTCAACATTCAAGCCAAAGCAGTAATATCTCCATGGAGAGAAGCAGATGGTGTAACTTCTTCTAGGAAAATTCCGCAGTGCACCTTTTAAACATATTATCTCTAACAGTGTAAATGCCACAGTTATCTGACTGTATCATCAGTATTTCTGGAATTCTAAAAAGCGAGCGAAGGTGAGTTTCACAAACTTGTTTCCTTGAGTTAGACCTGTGAGCCTGCAGCAGTGCAGTGTCCTGTGAGTGTGACTTCCACTCTCCCACACGGAATCAAGTTAATTAAAGGCATAATCATCTTGTTTGTTATCAAGAAAAAAGTAGAATTGTTTTACAGCAACCACAAGGTAATTTACAAGTCTGGAGCAGGCCATTGTTTTCTGTATACTTTCACATTTCCATAAGTGAGCACAAACACTTTCCAGTGAGACTGGGCCAAACTGCTGAGTCACTGTCCCACCTGTAAAACCTGACCTCCACCTGCCTCTGCACTCCAGACTGTACAGATACTTGTGCCTGTGGGCTACAGGGGTCGCTGTAGGCTGCTCCATGTCTTATTTCAGCCAGAAAATAAAGGTATTGTACTATATGTAATCTTCACTCTAACAGTTTTGAAAAATGAACTACAATCACAATTGAATCATGTCTCCAGAGGCTGTGTGAAGTCAGTCTCAATATAAATGCACCTGCTCTGTGATGGACTCAGAGGTGTGTTCAAAGACTATTGAGGAGCAAGCAGCATAATGAAGACCAAGGAACACACCAGGCAGGTCCGGGAAAAGTTGTGGAGAAGCTTAAAGCAGGATTAGGATATAAAAAAGATCTCACAAGCTTTAAACATCTCACAGAGCATTGTTCTATCAAGCATATTGAAATGGAGAAAGTATCAAACCTACCAAGACCCAGCCGTCCCTGTAAACTTTCAGCCCAAACCAGGAGAGCACTGACCAGAGAGTCAGCCAAGAGGCACTCTGGATGAACTGCAGAGATCCACAGCTAAGGTGGGGGAATCTGTCCATAGGACAACTATTAGTTGCACACTGCACACATCTGGCCTTTATTTAAGAGTGGCAAAGGGAAAGCCATTTCTCAAAGAAAACCATAAAAAGTCTCATTTGAAGTTTGCCACAAGCCACCTGGGAGTCCCAACAAACATGTGGAAGAAGGTGCTCTGGTCAGATGAGACCAATATTGACATTTTTGGGCTAAATGCAGAACATTATGTTTGGCGTAAAAGTCACACTGCACATCACCCACAACACACTGCCCACTGTCAAACACTGTGGTGGTGGCAGTTTCACGGTCCTGGGCTGCTTTTCTTCACCAGGGATAGGGAAGATAGAGTTGATGGGAAGATGGATGGTGCCAAATACAGAACAATTTTGGAAGGAAACCTGTTGGAGTCCTCAAAAGACCTAAGACTGGGATGAAGGTTTACCTTCCAACAAGACAATGATCCTAAACATTAAGGAGAATCTACAATGGAATGGCTCAAAACTAAACATATTCAGGTGTTAGATTGGCCAAGTCAAAGTCCAGACCTGAATCCAACTGAGAATCTGTGGAAAGATCTGAAAACTGCTGTTCACAAACGCTCTCCATCTAACCTTACCAAGCTCGAGCTGTTTTGCATGGAAAAATGGGCAAAACTTTCAGTCTCTAGATGTGCAAAACTGATAGAGACATACCTCAAAAGAGTTACAGCTGTAATTGCAGCAAAAGGTGGATCTACAGTATTGACATGAGGAGAAGCGGGGTTATTAAAACCTGAAAAGTAGGGCAAGCAAAAAAAGTAAAAAACAAAACAAAAAAAAATTTAAATATCAAATACATTTTGTTTTACTTCACAATTGTGTCCCACTTGGTGTTGATGCTTAAAAATGCTGAAAAAATCTATTTTATATCTTTATGTTTGAAGCCTGAAAAAAATTTCCCATGGAGCTAATACTTTTGCAGTCACTGTATGACCCAACTCAGAGAGAAGGTTTCAGGTTTAAACCAAGTGGATTTCAGAATTGGAATACAAATGAGAGACTAACATCAGGCTGTTCTGTTTCAGAACTCAGCGCTGGCCCACTCTTCAAGTGCCAGTCAGACCTCTGTCCAAGTGAAGTGGAGACCCGCGAATGACCAGGCTGTGCAGTTCTAGTAAGTTCTCTCTTTCACCCTGCTGTTTATAACCAGAAACTAATCGTAATAATGAAAAACATCTCTCTAGTGCCACCTTCGTGAAGAGTAGGAGCACATACTGGGTGGCTGTGGCCAGTCCTAAGGTCCAGTTCACCGGGGGGTCCAACGGCAATTTAGTCTCCTCCACAGCCCGGCCCTCCACTGTGCCTCCTACTGGTCTGGTGAGTCTCATGCAGCTCTGAAGTTCAGACATCAATTCCACACAGATGTTCTAATGTTTAGACATAACGCTGTGGGCTTACCTCTCTATGGCTCATTAGTCTGTTACAGCTCTAAAATATGACTCCAGGTTAGCATAGCCCTCAGCAGGACAAGGGCAGGTGCAGGATGCTTTATCCACATCCAGAAACTCACAGAACCATCCCACACCATGCCCAGCAGTTCAGTTAAAGATCAATCAAAAAATCAAAGGTCCTTTATCTATATATTGATTCTGGCTTTTGAACAGCTCGGCTCATTCAAATCTAACATTAGGTTTTGTACAGTAACATGTTTGCCACTAGAGGTGTGATACAGAAGTGATACAAAAGCCTACAGAGCTGTGAACCTCAGACTGAGACGCACACACCTCACAGCAGAGCACTTCCTGGATGATCACTTATGACATCACAAGGTGGAATCAAGCATTTTTACATCTGACAATTGCAACATGCGTCAATGACACAAACACTCCAGGTATGTTTTTTGTTCTGTTTATTTTTTTTAGCTAAAGTTTTTAAGCAAAAATTTGATTTAGCATAATAGGATCTTTTAATTGGGAGATGAAAATATGGAATTTTTCGAATATTCTACATTATCATAGATGTACACAATTTCTACCTCAAATTATGATATACTAAAACATGTGCATTAATTAAAAAATCAACTAATCAATGTTGTTAAGTGTTTGACAGTATTTTCTTGTGTTCGTAGTTGTGTTCTTGTTGTCTCATGTGTAACTGTGTGTCTGTCCCAGAGCCTGCTCCTGCTCCTCTGGTACTGGACCCTGTGATGCCTCCTCTGTCCCATCTCCTCCTCTGTGTGAGCTGCACCTTCACTCCACCAGGGGGTCTCGTCCTTTGAGCAACCAGGGCTTTTCCATGGAACTGAGAGGCATTGCAGTGTCATCATTTTACACTATAACCATAGTCTCTTTGTATAAACTGTTGTTTCAAATAGGAAGTGAGCTTGAATGTGCACGAGGCTTCATCAACTCTAATTCCAATTAATTTTGTATAGAAAAAGATCAACCCTCTCTCTCTGTAACTGCTGCGGTCAGGCTTCTCAACTTGGTCTTAAAATCCGCATTATTTCTATAGCATATTTTACACACAAAGCAGTTTCCAAAGTGCTAAGTCATAAAATGAAGACAGCAAAAAGGCAAATTGCTAAACACAATAAAACCAGTAAAATCAAATAAAAGCAAAACTATAAAATCATAAAATAGCAGTAAATAAATATGACACAAGGGACCACACAACTCACGTGGGATTAAAAGTCAAAATAGAAATGCGTCTGAAGAAGAGACTTAAAACATTCAACTGTTTTAAGTCTTGTCTTAGGCCCCGTGAGCTGGAACTGGCCCTCAGAGCACGTGGGGATTTAAATTTGGATGAAGTTTGACAAGTATTGTGGGGCCAGTCCATTCAAAGCATTAAAAACAAACAAAATCTTAAAATCAACTCTAAAATGTGCAACAATGCTAAAATCGGGATCTTGTGCTCTCATTTTATGGCTCTAATTTTGTACCAACTGTAAGGGAGAAGCGCCCATGGCCTGTTCAGATGATTTAAAAGGTAAAAAAAAGTTTTCATTTTAGATAAAAGTCAGAAGCTAAATTTTACAACTGTGCTCACTTTTTGGTAAAATTTAAAATCACTGCCCATAGCGATGCCAAGGTTGCTGACAGATTGTTTTAAATGCTTATCAGTGAAGGGGTCCGTATTGCCAAACACAATGATGTCAGTTTTCCCCTCATTTAGACTTAAAAAATTGTGGGAAAAGTGATATCGAATGCCATGTTTGTTTGGTTTATTTAAGATTTCACTTAATGGGAGGACTGCAATCTTCATATTCTTCATATTTGTAAATATATTGTTGTTTTTATTTAGCTATTTTGTCCATGATCATCACCTATTCCTTATATGGAACTCAGCTCCAAATTCGCCCCTGTAACTGCCAGCCTCATGAGCTTCATTTGACTGGAGCCGAACGCTATAGGTGACGTCACACTCCCTCAGTCCACTTCTTTATACAATCTGTGCTTGTAACCCAGTCTTACAGCTCTGCACACATATGAGGCGTTGCTCAGACCGCACCCAGCTTGCATTACAACCGTTCACTTGTCTTTAAGCAAACTGCAGCCTTCTTCAGTTATAGTTTTGGAGGTGATAAAACACAACACATTATTAGACCATCAAACTGATCTCAAAAATACTCCACAGAACTGACCTGTGATATGATGGCAGCGTCACCTTATCGTTTCCATGGAGAAAGACAGTCTTATGGCAAAGGTCATACTGTGTAAAGTTTCTGCCAAATAACATCTCCATTTTCTTTTTCAACACAAAACAATAGTGTTCTCTTAATGTTCAAGATTACCCTAAAACTGGTTAAGAAAGGTCAAATATTTTTTCAGTATTCATACTTAGACCTAAGAGTGGAAATGTGCTTTATAGGCCAGGTTGCTAATTGTGTTAGTAACTAGGCCAAGAAGAGACGGTGGAAATGCAAAACTAATCCCAGCTATGGAATAAACATTAATATATCTGTATGCTCAGACATGTGTGCTCCTGAACCTTATTTATTATGGATTGTGTGGACTGACTGTAGTATTCTGTGGTACTCTGTGTCTATTAAACTATAATAATGTGGCTTGTCTTTGGCTCTTTCTTTGGTTGAAAGTTGCATTTAAAGGGGATTTATTATACTTTGTATTTTCTTTCAACACGTTTGGACTCCAAGTTGGACACCAAGCAGGCAGCAGTCGCAAAAAAACTGCTGTTGTGTCCTTAGGCAAGGCACTTCACCCACATTGCCTCGTATGAAAGTTGTGTGTGTGTGACTGATGGTTGTGGTCATATGGGTTGTTGGCCCAGATTCCGTCAGTCTGCCCCAGGGCAGCTGTAGCTACAACAGTAGCTTGTCACCACAGAGTGTGGAGTGAATGACTAATGATCTGTCTTTGAGTGCCTTCTTCCTCTTCTTCTTCTTCTTCTTCTTCTTCTTCTTCTTCTTCTTCTTCTTCTTCTTATTCTTATTCTTATTCTTATTATTATTATTATTATTAATATTATGCAATAGTTTGGTAACTGGTTCAGTCAATAAACTCGTGCCCTCTAGCAGGTTGGATGAACAAAATATAAAACAATTTCAATACGCACACACTTTATTTGTCCCAGAGATCCAGAGTCAGAGAAGTTTGAGGAGAGTAAGAGCCCTCAGGCCAAAAGTGTCCCTCTGTGTCCTACAGCATCACAACAGTGCCCCCCCCGGGAACCAGGTGAACATAACAGGCTTCATTCTTACGCCACTCGCTCCACTTGGTGCACAGTTTCCATAGATGGGGGAAAAACAAACAGTTCAGTTCACACAATGCAACAGTCCCTTGTGTTCATTGCACATATGGTGTGAAAACCTGTAGCATCACTAAAGTCCATAGCTAGATCTTTAGTTAGCTCCTCAGCTAGCCTTTTGCGTGATCTCCATAAATACAGGAAAACAAACAGCTCATTTCAAAAATCCAACTCCCTTACCTGTGTTTGAGCTGCTCATGTTGCACTTCTTAGCTGGTTAAAATCTCATGATATGAAGTTAAAAACAGTGTGTGAGCCAGGCAGCCACAAGAGCAGCCGCCAACTGTATTTCATTCCTTTATAATATAGAACCTGGCTCCAAAATTCGCTCTTGTAACTGTGAGCATCAGGAGCCTCATTTGAGCAGTGCTAAATGCTATGGGTGACATCACACGCTCTTATTCCACTTTTTTATACAATCTATGGACCAAATACAGTAAGATGCAAACATACACTTTGCTTGTAAACTAGCCTTGGATTTCCATGCAGTAGACCTGAGTAGTGATGTGGTGGTCCCCTGTGCTCTCCCTCACAGGACATCTCCTCGGTGGGCTGTGGAGAATCTAAGGTGTGCTTCCAGAACCCTTCAGGCTGTGACCCAGCTCAGAGTCCTGCTAACTGCTACTTTCTGTCAGCCATGTTGGTGTCCCCGGGGTCTTCTACCATCCGGTACCAGATGTCCGGCCCCTCTAACGGCTACATCTCCTTCGGCTTCTCAGACGACCGGGAAATGGTATTGTACTGAACATTTGGGCTGTGTGATCTGTGTTTGCAGACTCTATCCTTCTCCACTCTTCCATATGTTCTACAGAATCTAAAAAATATCCTCTGTCCTGTTAGGTGGCACTGTCAGCCAATCACAGCCTGTTACCTTTGCCTCTTAACCAATCACATCTCAAGTCTAAATGTTCTCTTATCTCTTTATCTTACTGTCTCAGCAGTAGAACCATCAGCCTCCTCATTCTCTCCATCTCCCTTCACCACCAACAGTAGCAGATATTCTCTTCAACAAAGGCATCATTCTCTTACTTCATCTCTACCTGCTGACTGGTGTCATTTACACATTTATTTTTCGTCTAGTTGAATTACAGTTGATCTACTTGCTTGGAAAACATCCTTAAAGGACAGATTTACAATAATATTGATTGACATGTTTGTTTGTTTGTTTTGCCAGGGAAATGATGACATATACATTTGTGTTATGGACAGCACTGGGCAGGTGCAGCTACAGCATGCCTTCTCCACCGGGACCACCACACCACAGACGCTTTCTCTGGTAAAACTTTCGTTTCAGAGTTGAGAATGTGATGAAGTTCTAAATCTGTGAGCAGTGTACTTATCGTGAATTGCGTCATACTAACAACCACATTTAAATTAACCTTAATAAAGCATAAAGCAAGACTTAGTTACTGAGCCTCAATCATTTAGAGTAAACCTTCACGATGAATCTTATCTTTCTTCAAGCTTTATGTATTATTTATTCTTATAAACTTTTAGTCATGTTATAATGTTGTTACCTCCTCTACACTGACAAAATAACTTCTGAGGGCAGTAAAATATATTTAATCAACTGTGGTAAGTTTTACACTGAAATAACATAATTTTATGAGAACTACAACTTATTTAATAGCAATGGATAAAATGTACTTATTATACTCATATAGTGGAAGTACTGTGTTTAATGAGTAAGTTCTACTTTTTAATCACTGACATGTTTTAAAGGTTTTAAAGTCGCTACTCACAAACCCACAAATACTAATACTAACTACTACTGCAGGAGTGTCCACTGATTCAAAAGCTGGCGGTGCGAATCCTGCTCTTAACATTTAAAAAAAACTCCATTGGTTGAGCGGTCAGGTCCACTGATCCCCAGGTTGGCAGTGCGATTCTGTCTCCCACAGATGAATGCTGTTGTTGTGTCCTTGGGCAAAACACTTAACCCATGTGCGTATGAGTGTGTGTGTGTGAATGAGTGAGTGGTTCTTTGTTGTAAAGCGCTTTGAGCCTTGAAGGTGAGAAAGTGCTATATAAAAATGTGACTATTTATTATACATCAGTAAAGACATAATATTTACTGAATTATTTCATCACAGCAATGCAATTACTTAGGACTCACTTAATTTACTTAGGGTTAACCCTAACCCTACAAAAAAAGAGTAACTGTTACTGTAAATTCATGGCTGTTAATCGTGGTGATGACCCCATTTGACTTGATACTGTAAATCGTACCTGATACTGCAGCAGTAAAATTTACTTAAAAAGTGCGAGTGCAAATCATTGCAAGGATTTTTTTCTAGTAAATCTTAAAGGTTTTTTTTTCACTGTATGTTGTGACCCTGCACTATTAATCTGTACATCTTCAAACCTCCAAATGCTCTGTTCCTCCTTGTGATGTGTAACAACTTTTTTTAACCTTTTGTTCAGTAGAGATGGGCTGTTCTAAGGCTGAGGTTTTGTTTTTTTTTTTTTTTTTAAATTCAGCCTACATGTAAAGTGGTTGTGTATTAAACATGTGTGAATGAAACAAAACACAACTCCAGCAAACAAAATTATAATACAAATAACGTAATACGGATCTTTCCTCAAGATTTACTTTATTTTAGTTAATGTTAAGTTAATGAAACTTAACATTAAGTTAATGAAAGTGGTATAAAGTATTGTTACTCAGACGGAGGCTTTGAATAACACAAGAGATTATGTTGTTTTCCAGGGTGACGTTTCAGACATAAAGACGTCAGTGCAGGATGGAGTTATCAGATGTTCCTTCACCTCCAGTAATAGCATCTCCACCCAGAGGAGCAGCAGCAGCCCCACCTACTACCTCCTGTACGCATACGGACCCAGCAACAACGGTGAGGCCCGGCTGTGGGGAGGCCTTCTGCATGTGTGCTCAAACACCTAACATGTGTTCTGTGGTAATAAACATCCCATTGTAAACTACATATGAGGCTACATTCTGACATCTGCCTCAAGCGACCCAAATCCAATTTTTTTCTGTGTGACCTCTATCAGATCTTTTAATGGCAGTCTGAACAACTCATACGTTTTTTATTTTTTAAATGTGACACAGGCCACCTGAATATGTGGTAATAAGACTGATACATACATGATTTTTTGACATGTGACTTCAAGTATGAACAGCCAGGTCGCATTCACATTCACTAATGTACACAAATGTTCTTCTCGTCATGTCAGTGAAACAGTGAAGCACAGAGCAATCCCACCACTCTTGACTGTGACTTCTCACTCACATGTTTGTTTCTATGGATGTTGCTGAGAGTGCCCCTCAAAACGCCAACATCTCACTCTCCTCCTTAAAACAATAAAGCTGCACACGTTTTGGCTTAGCAGCTTTAAAATCTCACGGTGTTCAGTGCAGGGTCCATGTTTGGGCTCTTTCCATTAACACTGAGCTCGCTCACTGTGTGTGTGATGTCGTCGTGTCCTCTAATGAGCATGTGGGACACTTATTATTATGTTATTATTATTATTATGTTTAATGTTCACACTGGAGATCACAAACAAGTCACATTTAATGTGAATGACCTCGGAAAAAAATGGGATTTCACAAAAAAATCTGAATTGAGCATTTGGCCCTGCAGTTTGAACATAGCCTAATACTGATCTCTCATGTGAAACCAAAAGGTTCATGTAGTTTTGTCCCAGTAGTTCTAAAGGAGGGGTGGATTCAAATGTGGTAGTATGTGCTGTCTCCATCTAATTAGAAAGCATTTTTATTGCCTGAAAACCAGGAAGTGCGCTGGTAGCAGGATATAAGGATGTGTTGCGAGGAAAGTGAGGAGTAATTTAAGATACGACTCTTATCGGGCGACCTAAAAAATATCGCAGTTAATCTATTCTCAAATTTAGGCAGGGAGCTTGGTCTAGATTAAGCGAACTATAATGACTTTCACCTTTAGATATATACCTGGCCGAATTGCACTGTAGGGGGCAACGAGTTTTCGAACATGTAGCTACTGTGAAATACCACAACAAACGCCACACACCAACATGGTGCAGCTATGAAGCCGCCGGGTTTGCTTATTTTTTAAAAAGTTTCCCAGTAGAGACATCGACAAGTCTAAGGTTGTTTGCACTTCATGCAATGTGGAATTAGTTTAGGAGATCTAAGTCTCCCACCTAAACACAAAGCATCACTTAATGAACGCTGATGCGGGTCAAGCACTGAAACGCCCGGGAGTCGCCGTCAAACTACTTTGTTTCAGTGCAACCGAGGCGAGCCCATCAGTGCAGCTCTATCAGACAAGCTAACTAATGCAGCTCGTCTCTCTGGACCTGCTGCAGTGATTCTCGTCATCTTTGTCTTAAAATGTTCTTATTACCCCGCTCTACATGATCCTAAACTTTTTTTTCCCCCTATTTTGTTAGTCAAAAAAATCCTATTCATAACATAGAGCCTGGCTCCAGATTCGCTCCTGTAGCCGTTAGCATCGCGAGCCTCATTTGAGCGGTGTTGAACGCTATGGGTGACGTCACACTCGCTTAGTCTTTTTTTAATTCAGTTTATGCTGCCAACCAATCAGCGTTAATCTAGATTCATTTTAAAATGTCACTGAGATTAATCTAGATTTCAAAAATTAATCTATGCCCATCATTAATATATAAAATAGATATACTGTGTGCAGTAACTGGACTGCCTGTGCAATTTTGTATACTTACTTATACTTAAACATATGAATGAATGAATAAACATTTAAATGATAAAATGTCAGACAGACATCCCATAATAATCCTGTGTGTGCTTATGTCTTTGCACAGGACAGATCCAGATCCACACGAGAACATTCGTCAGTAGGAGCAGAGTGGACGTCACCACACCAGCCCAGGTCCAGAGCTCCCAGACGCCGCTCATCATCAAGTCCCACGGTGAGGCTTGGACACGCAGCAGATCAGCAAATGTCACTATCAGTATCAAAGTCAGTAAGACATTCATGATTCCACTTCAATCCGTCAAAAAGTACAGCCTGCTTCTGTCTAGTCTGAATACTTCAGTTCATTATTCAAAAGATTATTATTTTTTCAGTCGGAGCTGGGTGATTGATATATATAAAAATACAATAAAATACAAAGTCGAAATATTACAGCCAAACCAACATTTCCCTGGAAACAAGTAGGAAGAGGCCCTCAGGTTGGCCAAATCACAGTCACATACTGTGGCTTTAAACTTCAGCAGTATAGACTTTAAATCCCTGCAGTTTAAGGTCTGCTCCGCTCCACACACTTGGGCTTAGTGAGAGGGAACACAGGAGAACATGTTCCCTCACCTCTCAGACAGACCTGAACCTTTTACTTTAAAAACATTATGGCAGTTACATACCTGCTCTTTCTTCTTTCTGCTCAAATTCACAATGATGCGTCACCTTTGAAGGTTTATTTCTTCTTAAATCTTTATGCTTATATATATACATATATCCACATAGAGTCATAAACTTCTCACTCATCAGGTGCTTTGATGCTGGTGGCCTGGATGTTCATGGGCTCCCTGGGTATGATGGTGGCCAGGTTCAACAAGAAACTGGCTCAGGGTCACAGGCTGTGTGGGAAGGACCTGTGGTTTGTGGTGAGTGTGCACACTGCACTGTCTTTACTTCTCTCAAGTCGCTATAAGGTGAACAAGCAGCTGAATGCACAACTGAGGCTAAAGCTATGGTCAGGGTGATGCCCCTATCTCTCAATCGCAATTCTTAAATTAAAGGTACTGTACCTTCTTTTACTGTCTTAATAATATGAAAAACAGAGCTTGTTCTATTTAATTGTCTAAAGTTATCTAAAGTTACTCTTCACATACCTCATAAATTCTGAGCATCCTAATTACTCACCAAGAAGAGTTTATTAGTGTTTTCACAACTCACAGAGATCAAAGCTTTTGCTGTGAGGGTAAAGCTAACAACAGCTAGCATGCAAACATGCATGTCTTGATTCTCTGATAAAAAAAAATATATATATATTATAATTAGATGTAGAGAGCACACAGTGGATTTATTTGGACTTCAAGAGCTGCTTTTGCAATACATGGGAAATACATGGGAAAGAAATTTAGTACTGGCAACAAACCAATGCAGTTAAAGCCACTACATAACTTTGTGTTTGTGTGTGTGTGTGTGTGTGTGTGTGTGTGTGTGTGTTTGCGTGTGTAGTTGCACGTGTTGTTGATGTCCGTTGCTGTGGCAGCCACCATCACCGCCTTCGTCCTGGCCTTCGTGAGCGGACGCACCTGGTCTGGGGTCAGTCTCTTCTCCACACCTCAGGTCTTATATGAAGTGTCCAGCTAAAGCAGGAGTGTGATGCTGTTGTGTGCCTGCAGGGGGTGCACCCGGTGTTGGGTTGTCTCGTCATGATCCTGTCCTTCCTCCAGCCACTAGGGGCTCTGGCACGATGTGGGCCTCACCATCCAAAGTGAGTGCATTATTATTTATTTAAGTATATTATTATTATACCAAAGTTAAATCCACATCCACAATGTTTACGGGATTTAAATGACCAAATAAAGACAATTTAATCTCTGTCTTTACGTCTGTCTGATGCAGCGGCCATCTTGGAAACACATCTGTTGGTGCTGCTCAAGTCATGTCTGACCAGCCGTTATGCTGCTTCTAGGATTTCTATGACCTAGAATTTGCACACTTAACAGTTCTTTAACCTGAGCTGGAGACAGGGCAGATCCTCAGGTGGAGTTTGCTGTGTATCTGTCAGATTGCACATTTGTTGACCTGGTTTATTGTTCATGGTTTCTGTAATTACTGGGCCATCCACATGAAAACTGACTCAAAACTCAACACCTTCTCTGTCAGTATAAATAAACCAAAGTGAATTGTTACTGTGTTTTCACTTGGAAGGACTTTAAAACCATGAGATTCATATTGAAGTTTTGTGGACCTAATCCAGCCCAAATAATAATGAAGTTCAAGATTTTTGAATCACAACTTTGGCGATTTCTTTCAAAAACAGTGAATCTCCCATAAACTTATATATGCCCCTGGCCTCCATCTGAAACTATCATCTGTCCTCACATAGAACGTGAACTCAACCTGTTCCAATCCAATGCAACTTTATTTGTATAGCACATTTTACCAACACAAAGTCTCCAAAGTGCTGCACAGAGAAGGCACAATACAAATGTACTCATTAAATACAATAAAGCATAAAATAAATAAATAAGGAAGTCAATAAAAAGCATGTAAAATACTAAAATTAGCAAATAAAATGAATAAATACACTCAGAGGACCACTCAGTTCTCACGGTGTGTTAAAATCCAGGGAGTAAAAGTGCGTTTTTAGGACTTAAAAGAATCAAATGAAGGGCCGATCTTAATGTGCTCTAACATTGGGGCCAGTCCATGAAGCGCTTGGACACAGAATAAACAAATAATACAATTTTAAAATTAACTCTGTGTGACACCAGTGAACAGTGCGTTACAGTAGTCAAGACGTATGGAGCTAAAAGCACAGATCATTCGCTCCAAATCATTAAAAGATAAAACCGATTGCAGATAACCTATAACCCATAACCGTATAATGAATCCTATTTTCTAGGCGCTTCTTCTTTAACTGGGCTCATGCTCTGAACGCTTTGGCAATAAAAGGTTTGGCAGGTAAGATTTTCTCAGTAAATATCTAAACTTGTTTCCTACATTTAATTGAATGACTCACACATTCTACACAGTGGCAGCCATTTTCACCGGACTTCAGTTGATTGACAGTTCTGAGAGCCAATGGCTGCCCAAGGTGATGGGAGGCTTTGTGGCATGGGAGGCCGTCTACTTCCTCCTGTCCGACCTGAACTTAAAGTGGAGCCAGAAGAGTGAAGGTACGGTTTGGATACACATGTTTGATATTCATTCATTTCACTCAGTAACACTGGATATTACACAAAAATAACTCTTGTGAGCTTTAAGCCTGTTATAATGCTGTTCCCTCCTCAAAAACAGACCTGGAGTTGTATTTTATTTCATCCACACATGTTTGAGTAACACTTTATATTGGTCTGTTTACAACTTTGAGGCTCAAAATGCTCAGTTGCAGCTTGTGATGGCATGTAGTGGTTTAAGTTAACAGCAATTTTGTCCTTAATTAAGCTGCTTTTATGTTTAAAGAGCACTTAATGAGCATCTCATTACACACTCTTTAAAGGTTTTTAAGGGTAATTAAGATGAAAAACCTGTTTAAAGAGCGCATAAACTCATTTAATTAGCCTCTTTTGCATCTCATTACACACTTTAAACGGATTTTGCATCTCATTATACACGCTTTAAACATGTTTATGCACTCTTTAAACAGGTTTGCATCTCAATTAGCCTGTTTTGCTCTCTTTAAACATGTTTACAAACTCTTTAAACAGGTTTATTCGCTCTTTAAACAGGTCCTCCACTCTTTTAAAGGGTTTTATGTGCTCGTTAAACAGGTTTTGCATCTTAATTAGGCTGTTTTGCTTCTCATTACACATTCTGCACAGGTTTATAAACTCTCTAAGCAGGTTTACGCACTTTTAAATGTCTCAGCCTGTTTTTTTATATCATTACGCACTTTTTTAAATAGGTTTTGCATCTCATTAAGCATCTTTTGCATCTCATTACACACTCTTTAAACAGGTTTCACACTTTTTAAACAGGTTTAAGCATGTATTGGATCTCATTAAGTTGCCTTTAAACAGGTTTTGCGTCTCATTACGCACTCTTTGTTTCTGTCATTGGTCATTAATTATGTCATCAAACAACATCAAAGTTATGTAATTTGAGTACACCTCTGATTATATAATACACGTATCTTTTTTTATTTTACAGATACTCATTTACTACAAGCGGTAAGGACCAAAATCAGTATAATAATTGTTGTGTGCTCAGACTTATTGATCTTACAGTGCACATGTTGTGTTCAGATAATGGGAGGTCCCATTGTTCCTGGGCTCTTCGTCTTGGGGAACTTGGCCTTCCTGGTGGCTCTGCTGGTGGGCATTGGCATGTCCTGACCAACATTACTGCACTCTTTCAGGATCCATTTTATCTAATCATATTGTACATGTCTTTTATATTTTTTGAATTTTCAGTAAAGTGAATAACAATGAATAACTGCACTATGCAAAACCTTCAAGTGAGACTGAAAACCTAAACTCTTCCCACAATCACATTTCAAATAGTGCTACTAAACTGGGTACTACCTGGAGGACTGTGGGTATAAGAAACAGTGTGACTGGTCTAACAGGTAAAAAAAGTTGCAAATTTGCCCAGTCTGCACAAAAATGGCCCAAAACTCGGGGCTGTAGATAATTTTATTAACATATGTAAGCCAAAAAAGGGAGTTAGTTTAGTGTTTAGTTCCACTTTAAAAGAACCTGTACCTGATTTTGAACCATGAGTATTGGTTGATTTTTTTTAGGATTGTACCATGACATGATAGTGTTAGGCAGTTGGTTTCCCATGATTTTTAGTTACAATGCGTATTTCACAATCCCTAAATATGGATGTATGTGCTTATGTAACATTACACTTGACACGGCAAATGGTGTTCCAATTCAACGTCTACTGGAAATCCCTGATGGGAACTTGCTAAAGTGTTTTACCAGGGATACATTGGAGGAGCCCAGTCTGTACTCGGCCTAGTATGTTTTTCACAATGCACTGAACACAAGTGCACATGGAGCGAGCAGAGCCGCAGGGTCAAGCCGATAGCTACTGCGCACGTGAAAATGAATGCACTTAATAATTATTGCCAATATAGGAATAGTAGGCGCAAATGTGTCACTCAGATGAGCTTATTGCATTCTGAATACTTAGAATAGCATGCATTCCTTTGATTTAAAAAACTGTGCACTGAAAACCAAATCTATGACCAGAATAAACAAGCTTTTATCTTTTTTTATGGGACACCAGGGTGAAGGATCACCAGCAGCCCTTACACTAAAAATGATGCGTCCGAAATGTCTTGATTATGATTCTGCATGCTATAGGATGCTAATAATTAATAGTCACAGCAGAAACCCTTTTTTACGTTGAGGTGAGCATTGACATGAGCTTTATTTCCTGTGGTGTTGTTAAGTACTCCTGGGTACAGTTCTCCATTCCCAGTCTGAGTTTGCTGATCAAAAATTGAGAAATGGCCAGTGCGCATCTTTGGACAAAAAGCTGTCAGTAGCGTCAGAGAAAATGGTGCGAAAATTGAAGGTTATACACTGCCCGGCAAAAAAAAAAAAGTGGCCACCTGGATTTAAGTAAGTGTTCTGATCTGGGGTTGCTGCAGTTGTTCAGGTGGAGGTTCAGTGACAGTTTGTGCTCAAAGAATGAGATCAGCTAATACCTGAATATGCTGAATGACCAGGTTATTCCATCAATGCATTTTTTTCTTCTCTGCACGGGCATATTCCAAAATGACAATGCCAGGATTAATCGGACTCAAACTGTGAAAGAGTGGTTCAGGGAGCGTCTAACATCATTTTCTCACATAGATTGGTCACCACAGAGTCCAGACCTTAACCCCACAGAGAATCTCTGGGATGTGCTGGAGAAGCTTTGCACTGTGCTCAGTCATCAGTGCAAGATCGTGGTGAGATATTAATGCAGCACTGGATGGAAATAAATCTTGTGACATTGCAGAAGCATCAAAACAATGCCACACCGAATGTTGTAATCAAAGCCAATGAAATATTAGACTGTGTGACCTTTTTTTTTTGTATTTTACAGTCTACTTTTTTCTTATTTAACTGCATTCATCTTAACAAGAACACATTTAAATCAGGTACAGGTCTTTTAAACAGTTGTACTCTGCTCTCCTCTGCTGGTCACTTCCTGTATGACGCCAAAAATCAGGGAAATTTTCATTTTCACATTACATTTACGTTTAGTTTACATTACCCTTGATATTTAGCTCTTTGAAACTTGGAAACTTATTTGACTTTTTTAACTAATAAATATTCATATGTTTTTAAACTATTATTTTGTAAAATGTATATTATGATTAAATACATTAAAGAATCATGTGTTTAAAGTCATCTTTCAGTGTACACGCTCAGCTAGGCCTCCTGCTTTTACTTATGTGCTTAAGAAGCTGGCCAAGAATGTTTGCACTTTTGTTTATCCACTGCTGTTGCTTAGTTACTGGAAAATAAAGAACAGGCTGTTCGATTTGAATAAACCAATTGGAACTTTTGGATACACAAATATACATGAAGACAATACCAAACATGTTTCTAAGATCTATGTTTATGAAAGCAGTGACTTAAACCAGAGCATCTGCATGGAAACAAGCTGGCCTCGCCTCACCTCCCGGCCTCATTACCGGTCAAGTCTGTGGAGAGGCTCTCACAGAAAGGATACCAGTTTTTCATCAATAAAACAAATGGAATGTGATTATATTTAATCAGTAAGACTCTGTACCTCACCATCTTTACTCACTAGAATACCAAACGTACTGAGCAATGTCCCAGTATCCTCAAAGCAGATTGGTTCAATGCAGCATTGAACAAGACAAGAGGGGTCAGGACCCTCTGGAGGTCTTGACATTATTTGGAAGACAGAACTTTATCACTTTTACACCTTTTAAATGTTTTTGATTTCATTGAAAACCGAAACCTAACCTTTCTGAAATTAGGTCAAATTGCAAAATTTAAGTAAAGGTTCAAATGTCACATGATGTTCAAAAATCTATAAAAATAAATAATAAAATAAAATAAAACAAGCAAGTCTATTTATTTTTTACGTGCTAACTGCATTCAGATGTGTTTTGAACTCTTAGGCATTCTATAATTATTATATCTCTTCAAAAACACACCCAGAGTTGTGTTTTGTTTCATTCATTAGTCTGTCTACATCTCCAAAGCTCAAGCGCATCTCAAAACGCTCTGTTCCACTTTGTAATGTCAGTGGTCATTTTAAGATTAACAGCTTCACATTAATTGAAGCGATTTGTTTTTCAGAATTTTTAAATTACCTTAAGTTGTAGCTTTTGCTTTATGTAAAGTTGTTTTGTTCACTTGAGATAATTGTCACAGAAGGTGTACAACATAGAGATATAACATGTATTTTGTCAGCTGCATAAATGTATGTTTGACATTTATATGAAGCATTTTTTTTTGTGTTTTGTACATGCATTGGCTCCGACCTTAAAAAATGCCATGTTGTGCAACCGAGAAAAACATTAAAACTAAATTGTGAGTCATATGAACATGACATTGAGATTTGAAAACAGGAAAACATGAGATCTGAAAAAATGGACACACTCTGACAATATTTGTTTGAATATTATGGGGGAAATATCGATTCAAAAAAGATTAAATTACATGTGGGACTAAAAACACTTCAGAAAATATGACAAAAAATAAAAAATAAAAAATAAAGACGTTTAAAAATCAGCGTTTTTAGCACTTTAAGGACAAAAAACATGCAGAATAAATCAGGATTTGTGAAAAAAAATTATTTGGTTTGGTTATTATCACATTTGAACCTTTTTAACTGAAGAAATTGGAGACACATCATGTCACTGACCCAAATACAACAGACTGATGCAGTTTAAAATTAGTGAGGCTAAAACAATATAGCTGTAACGTTAATGTTTGGTAACTCCAGGACTGAAATGATCTGAATGATTGTAGTAAAAGTTTATGGAGTTCCCTTCTTATGTCACCACTTAATGACATGATGAGGTGGAACAGAGTGTTTTTTGTTTGAGAAAATAACTTTATGTTCAATTGCAGTTTCCTCATCACAAACAAACCTGAAGTTGTGTTTTGTTTCATTCACACATGTTAAATACACAAATTCTGAAAATCTTGGCTGACCTCTTCTCTCAAAGCTGAAAACACTCTGTTCCAGCTTGTGATGTCATTAAGTGGTGACACAGGAAGTGCTCCATTGTGTTTTGTAAACTCCAAACACCATCTCAATAATCATATGACAATTTTACATCCTTGAATTGCCAATGTCTGCTACTAAAGGTCAAGTGTAGCTGTTAACTTGAAAACGAGCATTGAACACGACTGTAGAGGGTCAGACATGTGGGTCAGAAAAACCCCGTGGCCCCGCCCTGCTCCACCTGAGCCCCACCTTCAGCAGCACTACAGCACCTCATGCAAATCCATCTCAGGCTGCACACTCCCAGAGCACATGGTGTGTCACTTTCAGTTTACGACAAATACTAGATCTAAATGTGATGCTTATGTTGAATATTTTCAGTGATTCAGAATTCTGCTTTTGAACTTAATCTAAAATAAGTGTGGTCACAAGTTCATATTTTTCGTGGGGTGTTATTTAGTGTTTTTTATTCCGCACTAAATCCACTTAAATCCTTAAAGTGGATGTAATAAGACGACTTACAGGCTGGTTTTGGCATCTTATCATGTTTAAACTTTTATTCATGCAGAGCTGTTGGTAGTGAAAGTAATAGTATATAGTAGTAGTAATAGTAGTAATGTGAAGGATACGTAACAGTTACATAACACAATCGGACCTCTTGTGTAATGAGTTTTTGTGTTTATGAATTTTTTAAAGAAATAAGTGCACTTTTCTGTCCCTACTCTGGTATCAATATTGGGTATCGGTAGATATTAGAGTCATAGTATTGATAAAAAAGTATCTGTAAAAAATAAGACTATTTTCTATGTCTACATTGATCTATTCAGTATCTTATTTATTTATTTATTTGTTTATT
>JACN01084141.1:0-15534 GCA_000787155.1 Scartelaos histophorus | reverse complement strand
CTGTGTATTATCCTCTGGAGGTCCAAGGCGTCCGGTGATCTGACCTCCTCCTCCTCCAGTCTCCATGGAGATAAGTTTCATGCCTCTAAACGACATTTTCTTCCTTATACAAATTAAGTGTCAAGTTAGATTCCAACACATGGTTACAAGTCTTGAGCACAATCTGCTTTCCAACCTGCACAAAAAGTACATGGAGCTGTCGTAAAGGTGTATGCAAATCCACAATTGTTTATTTAAGCAAAGAAAATGTAAAACGAAATGTAAATCAGTCGTTTGAACCAAGTCGAGACCGAGCGCCATGTTCCCTCCTCTTCGGCACACTTTCTCGTGACTAAAACACTTGCGAAAATATGTTCAGATCATCAAAAACCACGCTATAAAAATATATTTAAAACAAACAACTTTTTATCTTCTTTTGCAGATGGAAATTTGTTAGCACGTTTCCAGATGGTGTTATTCCTTATATGAATTTAACTCCTTAATGGTTTAAAAAAGCTGTTTGTAAAGACTACAAAACGCACAACCACGCAAGAAAATGAGACAAAATGCATTCAGTATGGACCACCAAAGTCCATGGCACCTGCTTGTCTCCATGGAGATGTCATTATTGCCAGGAATATTCCACAGTCTGGCATTAAAGCTCCTTTATTACACTTTTTTTTCCTGATTTACGCTAAAATATTTCCTCATCGCAAACGTACCCGGAGTTTGGTTTGGTTCCATTCGCACATTTTTAACGCGCAATCAGAAAACGCTCCGTTCCACCTTGTGATGTCATGCGGTAATACAGGAAGTGCTCCGGTTTGCTTGTGAACATGCACCTTCAGCAGAACCATTTGGGTAATTTTAGTCTTAGAATTGCCCTTTTCTGCTAAACTAAAAAGAAAAAATGGCTGTTTTTTTCTCTTTTTTTTCACTTTATGACATCACGAGGTGGAACAGCACATTTTGAGGTTTGGAGATATACACAGAGAAAAAAAAAAAAGGTTATTCAAACATATGTGAATGAAATAAAACAACTGTAGGTAGATTTTGAGGAGATAATAATGTTCTTACACAATATAAAGATCATAAGAGTCCATTTTATTAAACATATTTATGTCCATGGAGACTGTGAAGGTGTTACAGGTCAGATCTGTGGAGAGGCTTCCCCACTTAGGTATTTTGAAGCAATTAACAAACTGTAATTGCATAAATGAAGAAATAGCTGTAGCTCTATGTGGTGGAGCATTCAACATCTATATGGAGACAATCAGGTCTCCAGCCGAAAAGTTCCATCGTGCAACTTCAAATATTGATCACGAAGGTCCCTCAGATTTGCCTCCCGTTATTCCTCTCACTCTCACTTCTCAATTCTTACACCGAGAAGCAAAATAAAAGTCAATTAATTACGACTGCCAGGTTTGATCTGTGCCCACTCTGCACTGACGGGAAGAAAAACAAATCTAGCGTTGGAAGTTGTAAAGATTTTAGTGCGAGGTTGTAATGAAGAAACGGTCTTTTTGATGCAGCGGCTGTCTCCAAATGTTGGCCAGCGTAACTGAGGGAGTTATCCCAAATCCCCATCTAAAGAGAGGTACCCTTGAAACGTCAGCGCCATAATGTATCATACCGCTCCTTCTGGAATACAAGACGTGTTGGCACAACCCGACTGCGCCTCCTTTTCACTGAACTAGCTCCAGCTTTTTTCCAACAGTTTGCTCATAAATATGTATTCTTATAGTGCGCTCGTTTAAATTGCTAGTGGCGTTTTGTACCTAAGCAAATTAACAAGTATGATAGGGGGGAAGCCTTTTGTAATTTCAAAGCGACACCTGCGCTACAACCATTACTCCTTTTATCACCTTAATGCGTGAATTTGCGATTGTTGTAATTATTTTAGACGTAGAAACAAATGCGTCGTTTGTTTGTCTCGTTCGTGCAGAGGTTGGTAGTATTCTGATATTTTTATTGTACTTCTTGGAGGAGTTTTGTCATTTGTAATTCATTGTAACAGTTCTCCTTTGTAAATAAGTGTCTACAAGTGGCAAAAATCTTGTTATATCTTGACAGTATTGAAAATTATGATATTTTCTGATCTATTTTACAATGTTTTTTCCTCATCACAAACATATCTAGACTTTTTTGTTTCGTTCACACATTTTTAACACAAATTCTCCATATTTAGGCTTATTTCTTGTCTTCTCCATACACCTTGACTAGAATAATTTGCATAATTTCAGCCGTAGAATTGCCAATCTCCACTGAACTAATTGTTAAAGACGCTGTTTTGAGCTTTGGAGATGTAGATGTTATAATTACGAATGGTTTGGGTATATTTATGAGAAGGTAACAACAATATAACAAGAACCCAGAGTCAGTTTAGCTCAAAATAAAATCTCAAAATTTGAATTGTCCAGACAGGTTTCCCAAATTATTATGTTTTTCCCTATTATGTTTTTTTTGAGAAATGCTTAATCTTCTTTATACTTCTACTTGAATCATAGTATTTTGGAATAATTTTTGTTTCGTTCACACATTTTTAACACAAATTCTGCACATTTAGGCTTATTTCTTGTCTTCTCCATACACCTTGACTAGAATAATTTGTATAATTTCAGCCATAGAATTGCCAATCTCCACTGAACTAATTGTTAAAGACGCTGTTTTGAGCTTTGGAGATGTAGATGTTATAATTATGAATGGTTTGGGTATATTTATGAGGAAGTAACAACAATATAACAAGAACCCAGAGTCAGTTTAGCTTAAAATAAAATCTCTAAATTTGAATTGTCCAGGCAGGTTTCCCAAATTATTGTTTTCCCTCTTGAGAAATGCTTAATCTTCTTTATACTTCTACTTGAATCATTGTATTTTGGAATTATTAGCTACTTATGAGTCTTACTGGAGTGATTGACCCCCTCTAAGATAATATTCCAATCTTGCAATGGCGCCCAAGATACTGATCCCCAGCCAAACAGTCCAAAGCTAAATGTAATTAAAGATAATTTGGGTGGGCATCTGGTTTAAAACAGTGCTCTAAATCATTATGCAAATCTCTGGCACTGGAATAAAGCTGAAAATATACAGATACAGTGTCAGTAACAAGTATTAAATCTTTGTTTTTTTTCTGCCGCAACTAATTTGAAAATTCCTCCTGAAATAAAGCGTTCTTTTTCTGTAAATAATAACCGATAGAGCCACTGTATCGGGTTTGAAGTCATATTTTATTTAGTGCTACCAGAGCTGTCAAGGCATTTTATTAAAAGAAGAGTTTACTCACAAGGATATTGCTTTGATCAAATATAGTCGTTCACATCACAGTCTAATGTCTTCAAGCTACTGACGTGCTGCATGTATTAAAGAAGTGAAGGCGGCGATAGCACCTCAAACGCTGAATGCAACTCATAATCAGGCCCCAGACGGAAATAAAGCAAAAACGGGGCCCGTGACTTTCATATCTATATTTTTAGTGAGGCAGGAAGTTATGAAATGGAAAATAATTTAAAGGAAATAATAATGTATTTTCTGGTCTGCAGCATCTACCATTCTATGTAGCAATGCCAAAGAAATATAGATTTTTTTTTCTTTTTTTTAGATGGTTTTAGATGTTTAAGTCATTTAGTGATCTCTCCCAGGTCTTATTCGAACTCTTCTTACATTGTGTGACCATGATTCTGTGCAATGCTCAGTCCAAAAGCACGAAACTTGTAAAAACTCAGAGCAATGAGCTGTCGTTTCATTAGTGGGACGCACACTGATTGTGTTATGATTGTGCTGTGAAAGGAGAGTGAAAAAGAGCAAAGACTCAGAGCATCAAAAACGAAAGTGGAACTTATTAAAATTTGAATACGTTGTGTTCCGCAAATATAGCTTTTCCAAAACTATAAAAGGTAATGTGATGATCTAAATTTGTGTGTTTGCAGTTAATACCCACACTGCAAACCTGAATAATTAAGCAGTAATTAAAAAAATTGAGTTGAAAAGTTTATAGTCTAATTTTTTTTTTATTTCTGTAAATTTAAAAATATAACTGTCACACAAATGTTTTAATTGCATTTAGTAGTTAATTAAAAATAATAATAATTTCATGAAATAATTAGTAAAGAAATATCATAAAATATCCCATTTTTAACATGCAATTTAAGGTTGGCTCTATACTTAATTAACCATTTCTTCTTTGGTCCATAATTGTAATAGTAATAGAGGTGTATTTTACCTGTACATTCCACTCCTGCAGAAATCTCAAACCTTTTTTATTTCAAATTGCATCATGAGCCTCTGTATGACACCACTAGACTCTATGGCAAAGGTCTGTATCAAATCTGCAGCCATCTTTATGTTGTAATATTGATTTGGTCGGCGATTTTAAATTCCCACCAGCTCTGCCCTCACTGCATTTGACCTTTTGTAACCCAAGCGTCCCGCGGTGGAGGAAACCAAGGCCGCATTAAAGCCGGTGCAGCTCGGCTAACGTGGTTAACATGTGGCGCACTGCAGTGTTTTGTGCACTGGATCATGACTGATAGTAGATTATATAGAGAGCGCAATCATTAAAGCTGACTTAACCTTAATATTATGATGTGGGGTTTAATGGAGATAATCTCATCAGAATATATTGTACACGCTTCCTACTTATCATAGGACAAGGGGCTGTAATATTTTATGCGCTATATATTTTTTTCTCTGCATTTTTTTTTTTTTTCACACGTGCTTAGGGCTAATGACAGCCAATGCTAACACCACATAAATCTCATTGGTATTGGGGTGAGCCGTTAATTTCAGGGCGCAGAAGCCAAGTGTTGATCTCATACATTAACTCGTTCTCGTTACAGTCTTTAATTGTGCAAATTAAAAAAAATACTAAATAGTTTATGAGATTAAAGGAGTTTTGTAAATTTGACTCTCAGTTTTAAACCCTATTAGAATGCGGTTACCTCAAAAACATATCTGGAGTTGTTTTTTGTTTCATTTACACATGTCTTAGTAATGCATTTTTGGGGCTATGAAGTGCACTGGATTATAAGGCGCAGTATCAAATAATATGTCAGTTGTGTCATTGTCCACACATAAGGAGCATCGGATTATAAAGCGCAATAAGAGAAACAAAACGCGTGTCGGATAAATGGAACTTTATTCAGGTCATTTACAATAACTCTCAGTTGTAGCTAACACAAAAATACAAGTTTAACAGTTGGTGATTTGGGCATCAAACATGCCCGGATCCCTCTCAACATTGTTCAGTTTTAACACAAAAATACAAAACCTGAAATCTGCATGGTGCATGTCTCTTAACAGGTGCATTTTGGGTCCTTGTGCAGCACACGGCAGAACTACCGGTATGTTGCACAGTCGCCCTATATGTGGCCAACATATTACTCCTCCTGACTCGCCCACTAATACGTTATTAGACTAATGTGGACAACATCAAATCGGTTGGAGGTTAAACACAACCAAAGGTCATACATAAGGCCACTGGATTATAAGGCCACTGTTGATTTTTGAGAAAATGTAATGATTTTAGATGCACCTTATAGTCTGAAAAATACGGTATATATTATTATAGCATCTTCGAAGCTCAGAATGTTCAACCTTGTGATGTCACAAAGTGGTAGTTTTCAAGTTTATAGCATCTTCGAAGCTCAGAATGTTCAACCTTGTGATGTCACAAAGTGGTAGTTTTCAAGTTCCTTTCACCTTTTGTTCAGTAGAGATGGTCAATTCCACATCTGAAATTAGTGTTTTGAGAGAAGAACATGTATGAATGAACCAACATAGCTCCAGGTATGTGTGTGATGAGGAAACATTATAGAAAAAATACACTCTTATCATAAATGGACCTTTAGACTCAAAGTGTAATGTTCCTACAGAGATGCTGCATTCCTGAATGTTGGGAAAACACAGTTCTATTTTTCATGCATTCTATTTCTTTCTGTTTCTTTTTTGTTTGTTGACCTGATATTACAAAAGAAGAGCTATAACTGAACTAAAACGTAGCAGCCATTTGTCTATTTCATATCAAATATTAAATCCTTAGATTGTCTGATTATTTTGGTGTTGCTTTACTTTGTGGCTTGAGTTCGTGCCTTTCACTAGGGCACTTGAGTAAATTTTTAAAACTTTTTTTTCATGTACTTGAGCAATATCTCTACGCAGACAAGTACTGCGTCAGTAAATTCAACAAAAAAAACAAATAAAATAGTTATATACCCGGCCCGACCTTGCACACTATGTTGTAAATGACTCATGCATTTTTTAAATTCTGATCACCGCGGTTCAAACATTTATTTTAGCCTGATTTTAACTCGCTTTATCTCGGCCGTGATGTCATTCATGCCTCACTTCATGCTTAGACGTTTTAATTGTGTGGATTTTTTTTTACTGTGGAGGAAGAGGGAGGTGTGCGGATAGTTTTGCAGGTGCTAAAACTCAAACTGTGACGTTGCGGCTCGTGCCTGCTGGAAGAGGGCGACCGCTGCGATTCATATGTCAATTACTGTCTGCAAAAAAATACCACAAAGGCTTTTTAGGCGCGAGGATTTTAATGCACTCGCAGCTATAGCTTCTTGCACTTGCTTTTCGCGGCTCCGTGGGGGTGATTTGTGTCTTAGGTGGGGGAGTTAACACTTGGATGAGCAAAACAACAACAGAGTATCCCAAAATACACTCGACGGTGCGCCTGATCACACCCAGTATGAGCCCGTGGATGACTGGAGATTGAGCAACTTGCTTAGTGTCACTTGACGGCGACGTGCAGCCCACAAAGCCATAAGGACTGATAATAAAGCCACCGCGCCGCCATCTGTCGCGTTGTTCTTACTGGAAAATATGCGCTATTGTTCTCGTAAAAAGCGTGATTCATCGTGAACCCTAACACCGGAATTATCTTTTAAAATGTTGTTTTTATTTCGTGTCATTGCAGATTTGAGGCGGCATCTGGCATCGGTTTTGGCGGTCTGGTGGGATAAGCGAGCGTTGCCAGAGGAAAGGAGGGAATCGTCGGAATCGCGGGCGTTTGCCAAACTAAAGGACTCGCCGACTGAACTCTACTGGGACGTCGGGCAGCGGGCGGTAAGAGGAGGAGGCCATGTGGACCGCACGGCTGCTAGTCTTCGCCAGCCTCTTCGCTCCGGCCGCTCTGGGTGAGTCTGCAATTCGCCGTCTATGCCTCTTGTTTCGATTACCCAAACTACTACTCTGCAAAAAAGCTTAAGATATAAACATTAGATCTACCAGAAAACAACTTAAAAGCAGTGAAATTATCTTGCTGCATTAAGTTCTCTTAAAATAAACCACCTCTAGACTAGAATTAAGCAGCCTCAGAACTAGTAAGTAGAGAATGAATCTGAAAACGAGATTTAAGTTGAAAAATCTTGGTTAGATCAGAGAAATTTGCAGTGTATTTAGTAAAAATAAATGACAGTTAAGCTACTATGCATGCACTTTTTGCTCTAGTCAGCTAATATTTTCAGGATTTTATTAGAAATTTAAGTTCATTTAAGTTGGTATTTAGTTTAATAAAGATGCAATGCACAACTTTTCTGGTGGAGGCTCTGCTATTTATTTTTGGCGTGCTTATTTGTCTACTTGGAGATGTTATTGCTTAGTCCATAGCTTGACATTAAACATATGCATCTAGCAAACATTATTATGGGCGTTTTTTTTTGTGCAAAAATAAAATAATTCCTTCAGTGAATGGGGCAACTCCACAAACTTTAATTGCAATATAGTGTAGTGCTGTAACCTGCTATTTTCCTTCATGGTTTAATCTATACTGTGGAATTAAAAGTGAAACTGCATGTGCTGTGTGGACCAATCACACTGTTCCTTATACCCTAAGACCCTCCCACTCTCCACCCTTTCTCACTTTTTTTCTTTAGTTCTCCATGTCCTGCACAGTTTAGCATTTAAAATGAGTTTGAGGGCGGAGTTTAGCTGTTTCATCCATCTTTAAATTGACAAAACTTTCCATCCGCAGTCCCCAGGCACACATTACAATTACAATTACATTCTTATAATAATCATTCGCTCAGTAAGATGCACCACTGTTCTTCTTCCTCTGGTGAGTTACCTTTACAAAAACAAAAGAGGTCGCAAGAAATGATGCAGCTAAATGATATAATGGTGCAGTGGTAATTAGCAACGTTTTTGTTATTCAGCACAATACTGAAATCACTTGGAAAGAGCCACTTGGAAAGGGGTAAAAAAGTCGCCACCCGGATTTAACTAAATGCTCTGATCTGGGGTTGGTGCAGTTGGTCAGGTGAAGGTTCAGCCACAGTTTGTGCTCAAAGAATGACCTGAATATACTGAGCGACCAGGTTATAATGGATTTTTTTCTTCCCTGAGACGACAATGCCAGGATTCATCGGGCTCAGATTGTGAAACAGCGGTTCATAATTTTCACAGAGTCCAGACCTTAACCCCATTGAGGATCTTTAGGATGTGCAGGAGAAGCTTTGTGCATCGCTCATACTCAAGATCTTAGTGAAAAATTTATGCAACACTGGATAAAAATAAATCTTATGACATGGCAGAAGCTTATCGAAACAATGCCACAGTGAATGCATGAACGAAATATGTGTATATGACCTTTTTTTGGCTTAGAAGTGCATATTAAAACCTGCAAATTTATACAAATACTCCAAAAATGCACTAGTTTCTACACAGAATATTAGTCGTACAGTTTAACTTGACTAATGTACTCAGTTTGAAAACAAAATACTAACAAAAAATAAATGTAGATTAGCTCAAACACTTTCTAAATACTGAAGGTCTAATAGCAGCGTGACAAAATCAGGCAATTTAAAACAAAAAATTGAAAAAAAATCCAAATGTTCTATTCTTACACATATGCCCATCCATCCATCCATCTTCTCCCGCTTAATCCGGCTGGGTCGCGGGGGCAGCACGCTGCCCATTACTCTATGCACCAGACCCAGACCCTATGAACCCCTCTGCAGGTGGTGAGCCCACAGGAGGGAGGGACTCCCTGCCAGTCCCTTTGTAAACTGAAATTTATACAAATACTCCAAAAATGCACTAGTTTCTACACAGAATATTAGTCGTACAGTTTAACTTGACTAATGTACTCAGTTTGAAAACAAAATACTAACAAAAAATAAATGTAGATTAGCTCAAACACTTTCTAAATACTGAAGGTCTAATAGCAGCGTGACAAAATCAGGCGATTTAAAAAAAAAATTAAAAAAAAAATCCAAATGTTCTATTCTTACCCATATGCTTTTAGTTAATTGGCACAAGCACAACAACTAATCTCTGCATTTTCCACCTAATTTTGCAGCTACATCGCTGAACTTTACACTTTTGACAAGCCTGTTTTGATTCATAACTCCCCTTATGCCCTATACTGTAGAAGTGTCAAGATTCTGTCAGATCAGATGTGATGAAAGCAGGATGGTGTCTGTCTTGTTCTTGTCTTCTCACTAATTAGCAGCTTTTTATTCTCCCAACTCCTCCCCAAAACTTTTGACTTATTTTTCCCATTTTCCATCTGTTTTTCCCTTAAATCTTCCCCGAGAATCATTAACACCGTTTCTCTGTTACGCGTTTTTCATTATTACACATAGGACGTTTTTTTATCGCCTGTTGTTTCACACGTTAAGATCTTAAGATTAATTTGCCGGGACCTTTGTCGCTCACAACACAGTAACTCGCTGCGTTTCCGGTGGAATGCGGAGTGGTGAAGTAATGAAGCCATTTAAATTCAGATTAAAAGCAAGTCCTCGTCGTAGTGGGTGTGTGGTTTGTCTGGTCTTCGCCGGTCACAATTACCAGAGGTTTGGATGCAAGGAGTGTTGGGAGTGGTGCAATGGGCCATAAAAATGTTAATTTGATATGGCTAAAATCATTAATGGGAGTTCTGGAGCTAATTGAATTGTTTGTGAGCTGTAATATCAACGCAAAGTCCAGATGACAAGGTTCACAATGGCACCATTAAGGAAGTAGGGTTTGTTTGGCCTTACAGCACAATGGGGAAGTACAGCCCTGTCTTCTAACTTTTAAAGAGGCTGTAAAATCAAGATGAACACTGAGAGAATGGAGAAAATGGGAAAATGATTGAAATAAAGAAAATACATAAATTCATATTTTTTGCTTAAAAATTTACAATTTACTGTGGCTTTAACTATGAAAACAGTGCATTAACCAATTTGTAATATTGTTTTTTTTATCTTTTCTATATGAAGTGAGAATGAAGAAATTGGGAAAAAGATTGAAATAAAGAAAATAAATGAATGCATAAATAAATACTTATTTTTTTGGCTCAAAAGTTACATACTGTGGCTTTAACTATGAAAGTAATGCATTCACCAATTTATAAAAAGTGCTTTTTTAATCAAAATTGTATATGATGTGAGAATGAATAAATTGGGAAAACCATTGAAATATAGAAAATAAATGAATCCATAAATAAATAAACTCTTATTTTTTGCTAAAATGTTACATTCTGTGGCTTTAACTATGAAAACAGAGCATTAACCAATTTGTAATATTGTTTTTTTAATCTTTTTTATATGAAGTGAGAATGAAGAAATTTGGAAAAGGATTGAAACAAAGAAAATAAATGAATGCATAAATAAATAAATACTTATTTTTTGGCTCAAAAGTTACTTTAACTATGAAAGCAATGCATTCACCAATTTATAAAAAGTGCTTTTTTAATCAAAAGTGTATATGATATAAGAATGAATAAACTGGGAAAACAAAATATAGAAAATAAATTAATCCATAAATAAAAAAACTTTTATTTTTTTGCTAAAAAATTGCATTGTGTGGCTTTAACTATGAAAACAATGCATCAAAATGTGGTTTTTTTTTATATGCTGTAAGAAAAAAAGTGAAATAAAGAAATCAAATAAAAGTTAAAACCATACTTTGGAACATTTTTAGGTTGAGGTGCAAGCCCTGTCACTGTAAGGATGCATAAAATCAATTAAAAAACCTAACAAAATGGAAATAAAAACATATTTGTATTCTATATTTTAGATAAAAGGCTACATACTGTGGTTTTAACTACCAAAACGATGCATAAGCCAATTTATAATATTTGTTTTTTGATATAATTCGTTTTAGATTTCAACTGTTGCGTTTGGTTTGTAATGAATCTCTGGGGTCACTTAAAGACAATTGGCTGCCATGGCAACATCTAAATTTAGCTCCTGCTGCCAATTTGACTATAGGCTCTATTTTCTGACTGTCCACTCTGTCAAACGTTATTGTTTTCAACTCTGAAAGGGTCAGCTGGGTATTATCGGATGTGATTATTTTAACCTTTGACCTCGCCCTTGATTAGCATTGACGCTAAAGTGCTACGTCAATCAGGAAGCATATCTTTTTATTGCCGTCTATATTTACGCACCGCACTTTTGGACCTTGTGATTACGTAGGTTAAGTAAAGTCTGCTCCTAAATGAAAATCTATTGTCCACAAAAGATATTGGAAGAAGACGGCGCGTTCGAGATTGACACCGCAGCATATTGATATCCCATTGGCCGGACAAACACAGTCTCGGCCAATTACAAAGTGTCACCGGGCGGAATTGATAAAACCACATACGGACGCTTTAGACTGAAAAATGTGTTGGCGACGTGTGCGGAAACACCAAGTCAGTTTATTTAAAGCCAAAAGGTTGTCTTTGGCAGATTTAACTCATTTACCACCAGCGTCATGGATTCACATTAGCAAACTCCATTTTTCTGCGTAATGTTTAGACCGATGAGGGCGCTTTCCTGTCTGTAACGCCATCATTGCATCCGCTTAAATCCACGTCGTCTATATAAAGTAGTGGAAAATAGATCGGTCACTGTAAGAAAAATACATTTGGAGAAGGCGGGAGGAATGCGTGGTTTTTGTGGTTAATGAGGCAATGCGTGTAAAAACACCTGGAGTTTTTCTAATCATTTAGCTTTGCGAGTCATACAGGGATAATCAATCACTCATTGATCACCGCGGAGAGAGTGACATCAGTCCGAAAAACTGCTCAGCGGTTTTGGCCCCTGGGCTGTAGTTAATGTATAAGCGACTTTCCTTAAACATTAACAATCCAACCATGTTTTAATTTCTATTGTATTAACTATAAGTCAAATAAGTTACTGTTTAAAGCTGCATTTTGCATTTACCTGTTTGTCTCTATGGGGACTGCCTTGAATACCAGTGTAGGATGCAATTTCTATTTTACTGAAACAAGTAAGCAGCACCTCCGAGACAAATTACTGATCAGATCTGTGCTAGTTGAGGTGACAGTCACAGTAAGAAATCATGTATTAAGTGTGTTGATTTTTTTTGGTTATATCATGGCTCACATAGATCAGAAAACATTGTAAGGGTCAATTTCACATAAGGATTTTCAACAGGCAAACTTTAAAATGTATTGAACTTTTTCAAATATTTACAATGTCAAGTGCATAAATCTATGTGTGAGCTTTTTTAGTGTTTCTTTATGTACATAAATTGGATAAAAATGTCATGTGGTGCGACTGAGAATAAGCTTAAAATAGTTTTTCTCATACATGGTTGGGTTACTAATCAATTTCTGAGTAATATGAACATGATATTGAGATTTGAAAACATGAAAACGTGACATTTGGGTTACACTTCAGAAATTGTGCCAAAAAAGAAAGAAAATAAATCTGATTTGACTTAGAAGTTTAAAAATCTGCAGTTAAGGACGGACGGTTGCACCACATGATGTTTTATTTATTTTATTTATTTTATTGGTTTATTAGGACAGTGTACAGTTACATTAAGCACAGTGGCAGAGATGTTTGTACCAGATTGTAGCTCAGAGCTAATTTCCATCTGTAGTCCTGGGAAGGGGAGACAACACAAAACAACTATACAATATACAAATATAAAATACAATAGATATTTACAAGTTAAAAGTGCAATGTATAATGCAATGTAATGTAATGTAATGTTGTAACACTGTTAGTTTGGTAATCTTTAACACTTTAAGTACAAAAAACGTGCAGAATAACTAATAATTTCTGAAAAAATCTTTTGTTCCATGGAGATCAGAGATATTACAGGTATGTGTTGAATTATTATGAAATTTGAACCTTTTTAACTGAAGAAATTACAATTGGACACACATCATGTCACTGACCCTAATATAGGCCCTTTTAATTAATGTAAGATCGAAGAGTTGCATGATTTTTTGTGGAAAATTCCAGACAAAGCATTAATACCTCCATGGAGACAAACAGATGATAGATCCTTTACCAGAGTAGTTGTGTAGCAGTTGTGTACTTTTGAGGCCTGGCAATGTGTAGTTGCATAAAACAAGACTTATTTAGCAAAAATAATACTAGTTAAATAAAGGACATTGGTGATTAGATAAACATAGAATCGTGTAATGGCCAAAATAAAATCAGTTTTACTTAATTTTGCACATTTTGAAAAGATCCTAATACTGTAACATGATGGACACTGATTTTTCAAGTGTGCTCAATGACACAAGTAAACCCCGTCTAATTGATCATTCAACACTTCCTGCTCGACTACCTCCAACAACAAACATTTGGTTAAGTCTCGGGAAGCCCCCCTCTGCAGCGCACACTCCCACACAAATGTTGACATACTATGTAAACAATTTGGCAGTTCCCTTAAAGAAAAAAGCCGTAGTTTGACACTGGGCCTGCGCTCGGTGCTGTAAGCCGTCAGGACCAGATGTTGCAGCGAAATGTACGGCAGCTGCCTGGCTTTAATGTGGAGTGGGAGTATTCACAGTGTCATTGTGAAAGAGGAGAGAGAGGGTCCTCCTGGGAGCGCTGGCCTACTTCTGCATGGTAATCTATAGTCCCCTCAGTCTGTATACAGGCACGGGCTCGGATTATACACAAGATGGTGATTCCAGCATGTAATGGGACAATATATAAACACGCACAGATGTACAGATTTCACAGGGTTTCCATTGTTGGCGAGTGCGAACATGACAGCCTTGCATAGTGTGGTTGTTGTAGAGGAAACTTTTTATTTCTTTTAAGGTGCGGCAACATATTTGGTCCAGTTTTGTTAAAAAAAAAGTGGAGATTTGGAGCTTTGCCGTCACTGTAAAGCTAACAGCAACTAGTATGCTAACATGTACTTCCTGATTACCTCATCATTAGACAAGCAGTAGACATAGCTTAAACGTTGCTGGCTCAGGAGAAAATCAGTTTTATAATAATTTTAATCTGTTATCGTGTTTTTTCCTTATTATTAGAGGAAACTTTTTATTTCTTTTAAGGTGCGGCAACATATTTGGTCCAGTTTTGTTAAAAAAAAAGTGGAGATTTGGAGCTTTGCCGTCACTGTAAAGCTAACAGCAACTAGTATGCTAACATGTACTTCCTGATTACCTTATAATTAGACAAGCAGTAGACATAGCTTAAAAGTTGCTGGCTCAAAAACATCAGGAGAAAATCAGTTTTATAATCATTTTAATCTGTGTTAGTTTTGTTAAAAAAAAAGTGGAGATTTGGAGCTTTGCCGTCACTGTAAAGCTAACAGCAACTAGTATGCTAACATGTACTTCCTGATTACCTCATCATTAGACAAGCAGTAGACATAGCTTAAACGTTGCTGGCTCAGGAGAAAATCAGTTTTATAATAATTTTAATCTGTTATCGTGTTTTTTCCTTATTATTAGAGGAAACTTTTTATTTCTTTTAAGGTGCGGCCACATTTTTGGTCCAGTTTTGTTAAAAAAAAGTGGAGATTTGGAGCTTTGCCGTCACTGTAAAGCTAACAGCAACTAGTATGCTAACATGTACTTCCTGATTACCTCATAATTAGACAAGCCGTAGACCTAGCTTAAAAGTTGCTGGCTCAAAAACATCAGGAGAAAATCAGTTTTATAATAATTTTAATATGTTAACATGTTTTTTCCTTATTATTAATGCATCTTATATTGCCGTGAATCTCCAGAAGGTCAGGGTACTCAAACTCAAATTTGTCGTGCAGAATTTACCCAAATGATAATGCAAAGTGCTTTTCCGTGCCAGTTGAAGTATTTTTATCTCTACAGCCACACTGCTTTGAGGTACAAACCTAAAATAACTGTTCCCAGCCTTATTAAAGATATAATATCCCTGTCAAAGTGAATGTAGAATGCATCCATCTGAATAACTCGTATTGATGACCAGTCTGGCCCTTCGCTTAGAATATGTTGTAATATGTAGATCTCTATAAGAAAAGTTTGGACCCCCTGCTCAGAGTGCTCAGAGTTTATTTTCTCACTATCAATTGTTTCTGTCCACGGCTCTGTACTTGAAAAAATATCACACTTAGGGTCATACAAGTACATACTGGAATGAACTTATTGCACAATACATCTACTTACTTGTTCAGAAACCTTTCATAACCTTTTTTATATTGAGCTAATTGAGGAAACTTAAACCCATCTCAATTTTAAACACAATTTGTTGTTGGAAATTAGATTTGAATTGTTACTTAAAGTTGGATTGGACTGGTTGGAGTTTATTTGTATCGCACATTTCACCAAAACAGAGTAGGTACAATATAAACTAACATATTAAATAAAATGAAGCATAA
>KN501220.1:0-11630 GCA_000787155.1 Scartelaos histophorus | reverse complement strand
ACAAAGATTTACTCAAACAAAAAAAAAAAAAAGAAAGAAAACACAGAACTCCAGGTGTTTTTGATGAAGTAACAACATTATTACACGGCTTAAAGATCACAAGAATAAACTGTGTGACATATAGGACCTTTTAAGAAAAGAAAATGTTTATTTTAAATCATAAATTAATTTCCGAAGGATTAAACATGCTTTGTGGAGTCTTTCTAGTTGACTGACATCTGCTTGTTCCAGTGTCAAATATCGGTGTTTTTATTGCTCAGAAATACTTAAAAATGCCTGTAAAACATGCACGCTCACTGTGACGAGGCCTCAGCACATATCTGACCTGTAAACTGGCCTGAGGGTGTCACCTCCTCGTCTCCATGGAGATATATCAGTGTAATTACTATGGGACATTTCAGGCACAGCAGTAACATTTCCATGGATGATTTCGACATTATGAGTATAACTTATTGGCTAACTTCTGCTTTTAATACACTTCCTATTTTATTAAACTATTTTTTATCACTTTCATTTAAGTGAATAGTGAGAAGTATATTTATATTATATTTTTAAGTGTTCACTAAGTGAAGTATGAATAAAAGATGTTCCTCACTCAGAAATGTATTCCAATCTCACTGCTGACATTTTTCTGAGTTTGTGACTCTTCTGATCCTTTTTCAGGATGTTTGACGTTGGCGGTCAGCGTTCAGAGAGGAAGAAGTGGATCCACTGTTTTGAAGGAGTCACCGCCATAATATTCTGTGTGGCCATGAGCGCGTATGACCTGGTGCTGGCAGAGGACGAGGAGATGGTGAGATCCATGAGCTACATATGCCTCATCAAAGCTTTTTCACTTGTACAGAGTTATGCAGTTATGTGGTACACTGTTTCATAAGCCACTTGACTCCTTTTAAACTGTGGACGTCAGACCAGTTTAACTTTAGGCTTAGACTTGGGCTTAGATTTACACAAACTTTACTGATCCAAAGGGGATTATTAGAACAGAAGCTCTCACATCACAAAGAGCAAAAATATAAACATTATATCATCATCATTATCATCATTATTCATTCAAAATCAGTCGCAAAACTAGAAAGAGACTTGGTATCAAATAAGATATATTATATACTGCAGGTTTATCAAAATCTACCTTTTTATAAACGCAGTATCTAGATGTTGCTTTGTCCCCACATTTCAAAGCCCATGTGGTGACTCAGACTAAATAATCATCTTTTATCTTATTTTGGTGCATCAGACATTTTTGATTTATCAAGTTCTATCAAACCTATGACCTGAAAATGTAGGAATTACGCACAGAAAATCCATTTGCTGTTACTAATAAAGGACACCATTGTGTTCTGGTCAGATATTGAACTGAACAGCAACTTTATCCCTAATCAAGTACATTAAGATTTAGATTTCATGTTTCTTTACTGCATCTAAAAACCACATCTTTTACACACTATTCTTCACTATCCCTCCTCCATATATGGCCAAACCATCTTAAAATGTGCTTATCCCAAAACCTCCATCATTTGTGCCAGTATCTAAACTGCACATCACTGCTTTACCTTCATGTGAGTACATTTCGTTTTTGCGTTCTCCTGATACTGATTTGTTACGTGTTGCTTTCAGAACCGTATGCACGAGAGCATGAAGCTGTTTGACTCCATCTGCAACAACAAGTGGTTCACGGAGACGTCCATCATCCTGTTCCTCAACAAGAAGGACCTGTTTGAGAAGAAGATCCAGCACAGCCCTCTGACCATCTGCTTCCCCGAGTACACTGGTAATGTGTCTAATGGGTTTTTAAGCTTAAGGAAACCATATACAGGGTCTTAAATGAGTAATGAAGATAAAACGTAAAGCAAATTCGATGTAAAGGTGCACTGTGACATTTCTGGTGGAGACTGTGGTGTGGCTTTAACCCTAAACCCTCTGCTCCCTCCTGCCCAGGCCCCAACACCTATGAGGACGCCCAGGCTTACATCCAGGCCAAGTTTGTGGATCTGAACCGGAGGAAGGACACAAAGGAGATCTACCCTCACTTCACCTGCGCCACAGACACCAAGAACGTGCAGTTTGTGTTCGACGCCGTCACCGACGTCATCATCAAGAACAACCTGAAGGACTGCGGACTCTTCTAACGCTCCACACAAGCACAGGTGAGGGCGACAGGGAACAGCTGCTAGATGAAGATGCTGGCACATTCATGACCTCATACATTTTTTAGAGGTCCTATATTACACAAAAATTACCTTTTTGAGCTTTAAGCCGTGTTATAATGTTGGCTCATCAAAAACATACTTGGAATTTATAAGAAAATGTCGCCCTTATTTAAAAAATATGGAAGTGGGAAAGGTACAATCCTGAGGCACACCCACTGAATATATTAAAAGTGCTTTATTACATAGAGGGGCATCAAAATGTTATGTTTTACTTTTTATTTCCATCAAAGAAAACAAAAAACAAATCCCACCTTTTTTTAATTATCTAGACTTTATGCGGATGTGTAGTTATTATTATTGTTATCAAACCAAATGCAACTCTATTAATATTAGTTTCACTTCAAAGTTACTACTAATTTGTGTTTCTCCCTGTTGTTTTTCAGATTACTTGAAAAGTTGATATTGATGGGGAAACCGTGCACTGGCTCCAGCTCCGATCTCCACTTTTTCTAAAGAGACTGAGACCAATCCTGCACCACACACATTTAAGACCATATTTTATTATTTTATTCTTTTTTTCTCTAGAGGACGCAAAAGAGGAAGGATTTTATATATACCGTGCATTCATTTTACCTTTACCTTGATGTGCAAATTATTCTACTTTTAATCATGTTATTTTTAAATAGAGAAAGACGACGTGCAGATATGGGACATTGTAACGTTTCAATGAAATATTCATGTGTTTTTATATAATGTTTACAAAAAATCATAGTTGACCATATTGTATTGTGCATAATGGAAATTGGAACAGTCATTTTCTGCACAAAATTATCCAACATTCCAATAAAATATTTCAGAAAAAGTGTCAAAATTTATGAGAAATGTCAATTGATATTTTGCAGCTGATGCCATCAACATTCCCTGGGGGTGTGACGCTAACTAGAGGCACTGCTCTGTCTAAAACTGTGCTACTCAAGTTAAACTTAAATCTGAGCTTTGCTTTAACACAATCTGACTGACCTGACTTGGCTGGAACTACAACGGGAGAACTGTTAAATCTTTCTCAAATGACATTAGTCACAAGCTAACTAGCATTAGCCACAAGCTAACTAGCATTAGCCAGCAGTTTTTCAGTTAGTCACTCACACTTGTAAATGGGACCGTGAATTCTTGTATTGACCACAGGCTGACACAAATGTTTGAATTACTTTTGCAGTTTCTCTTGTTCTCAGACAATCTAAAAATGTATTTGGCGGTGTATTTTGCTAATATGTGCATTGCATTTGTACCTGCAGAACATTCCACCACAGACATGTATGCAGTGCATCCCCAGCGTGACGTCACTGCAAAGTATCAATTCTAATTCAAGTGTGTATAATTTTTTTCATTGTTTTCATTTCTGTTGCAGTCTGTTGTGCCTTGACTTCAGTTTACAATGACTCCTAATGTAGGCCTATATCCCCGTAGTACTGTCTGACCTGTTGTTCGCCTGTACACATTTTATTCCTCCATTTTTCTGCTTAGCACCTATCAATCCAGTATAGTGATTATTAATGAGACGATATCTAATTCAGAAAAAAGGTTAGTGTTTTTGGTAAATATTAAATGCTTAAAGTCCATTTATGGTTTAATTTAAATAAAACTAGAGATCACCTGCAGTTGTAAGACTTTGCTCTCATTGTGTTGCATACATACTTTGTACACTGAATTCTGATCATGTATTAAAATGCTCAACTTTGTCTGTTGTGCTCTTCTTAGATGCAAAAAAATCTAAATTATTTTCTGTTTATTTTAAAAATAACAAACTTTGCATAACATTTTAATGCACAGTTGAAACAGTATTTATTCCTTATGAAAATATATCATACTATTATTTTACAAGTGATGAGGTGATAAGTTGTTAACAAAGGTTGAATATACCCTCTACAGTTTTTTTTCCCCCTAGTCTCTGGCGCCCTCTAGTGGCTTTAGGGGCGTTTGTTCGTCTTCTGTTTCAGCATTGTATGGATAAAAATGGACAAATCATGGATCGTGCGGTTTATTGATTTTAGAAAAGACCTTTATGGATCTAATGGATGGAGTAAGACTTCATTATGTCTTAAAATACCCACATACTTTTATGTAAACAGAACTCGTTTTCTTTTTCTTGCAATCTGCTGTTGTAGTCACCAGGGGGCGCCCCAAGCTCACCAAATCCTAATCGGTCACCCCGGTTTAGAACTTATCTCTTTTTTTTTTTTTTACCAGTACTTGAAATAATATGTTATAATGACAAGTACTGGTAGTTCTCCAAAAGCTTAAGAATATTTAAATTAAATAATAGCATCATATTTCTATACATAACAATCTACTGGGCAAAATAAGTGGGCTATATTTAAAAAGCATTTGATCACATTATTTAGTGCATATAATTCTTACAACTAAACAATAAATAATATAGGCCCACATGATATTTAAAATAAAATCTTTCCACAGAAACTTAACTGCAAATGTTTACTTAAGTTAAGATGTGTCCATATTTACTCTGCTTGGACAAAGTGGGATAGCTGTGAATGTGACTAAATACAGGCTACTTTTGTTTGTCTTGAATGTGGAGGATGAGTAAGTGGTGGCCGGATCAGCCAGTGGCACAGACTAGCAGCCAGTTTTCAGCCACAGTCAGTCTCAGGGCAGTTGTGACTTTAAGAGTAGCTTATACCATCAAGTATAAAGAGTGAATGAGCAAAGCAGGTAAAGTGATTTCCCCCAAAACACAATACATCAATGTGTAGGTCTAACTACTATTTGGATCATTGATTGATTTTAAGTATTTATCTCTGTCTTTGATTGAGGAAAAACTGATATGAACAGTGTAGTTTAGATTTTAGAGCGATAAAAACGCTTTTGGATATGTTTAAATGTAATATTGTGGAACATTCCAAGTAAAGCAATAACATCTCCATGGAGACAAGCAGGTAGCAAACCCCCACCAGAAAAGTCCCATGGTGCAGCAGGTATATAAAGTACAGCCTATAGATTGTTTTGTCTTGTTACAGGTTTAGACATGTCGACAGCCACTTCTCTATGTTAATGTCGCACTCTGCACATGAACCAGCGACCATCAGGTCTGGAGCCCCAATAGCTCAAGCATTTACATACTCCTCATTCAGTCACTCATACAGGCCTGAATAAAGGGCTGGACACAATAACCACTCCCATTACCCTCACCACAGCTCTCAGCCTGTTTACACTGTTTACACTGACACTCAGGCTCCTGCAGTGGCTCCAGGAGAATGAGCCCGGGTCAAATCACCTGCAAACGACCCATAGGATTATTGTGATGGTTTGGGCATTCACATTTATATGAGCTAAACCAAGGGATGCAAGGTTCGAGCCCCGGGCTGCTGAATATTCCATTTGTTTTATACTTTCTCCAGTTTGTATTTAATATATTTTGTAAAAGTGATGGACACTGTGTCACACTCATATGTCCTTGTTTCCTGATGAAAGGTCACCCTAACACACTGCTGGTTTACATATTTATTACTTTTAACTAAATAGTTTAAACTGCCTGACAGACTGACAAGAAAAAAGGTTATTTTGTATATGACTTGAGCTGTGGAGTAACTGGATAACACTTTATATGTTAGCACAATTACAGAAGAATGAATGGCCTTGTGTAACTTTTGGCATTACAGCAATCATTTCTTTCTTTTTTCTTTTCCTTTCCGTGATGTAGGCTAAAAACAGATTTCAGTCTGTGTTCAGTCTCAACATCTGTCAACTTGACTCTCAATAACAACTCCAAATATTGCACTGCGACTGCCCATATCAGACTGGGCACTTTCTGTAATATGTTGTGATGAGATTGTGTTCATTGTCTTAAAACATATATTATCATTATTGCTTGAAATGTGCGCAGTAAGACACAATGTACACTTAAACAAATCTGTACACAGCCAGGTGACTTGTCTGCAGTGTCTGCACTTTTAGTGAAGTGTAACTGGATAACAGCTTGTGATATATTTATAGGACATTTGGTAGACTGTGCATTTGCTCAGTTGTTCAGGAATGATCCATAGGAAGAGAAAAACATCGATTTTATCAAACAAAACTTTTGTCCAATTGACGGAACAGAATTTTTATTTTGCGATTTGATTTTGAATGTTAAGTGTTTTTAGTTTTGTCCAATTGACGGAACAGAATTTTTGTTAAGTATTTTTAGCATAATGCCACAACAACTCAAAATATTGCACTTCTATTCATCTGGGCACACTGTAGTATATGTACTGTAGTATATGGAGTTTTGCATTTCAGAACAGTACATTTTGATGGTCTGTATTTTCAACTCATTCATTCTTTCGTCATATCATGAAAGGAACAGTGCACTGCAAACAAATATCTGAAGAAGCAGGTAACCTGGCCACAATAGCATTACTAAGCTTAGATTAATGAACAAGAGCAATGACCTCAAAGAGGAGCTTCATTTATCATTTCACCGTTTAATCATGGTGGTTTATCAAGTAGAAAGTGTCTTCATCTCGGTTTATCTAATCTTCCGCTGCATTCATCTTCATTTCACCAATCACTTACCACCTCAAACACTTTTCTAGTCTTTTGTCTCTTTTTGCGATGCTGTTTTTGCATAGAATCCCCGGGGAGCTTTTACGCACGGGGCCTGCAGTCCGTGCGCTCTGATTGGCTCCTGTCGCCACATGTCGCAATAAGCGCGGAGGTGTAAAAGGAGGAGAGAGGATCAGAGCGCACAGCATTCACCACATCTGCGCCACACACGACAGTCAGGACTAGCATGCGCACTGACGCCTCTCCGGAGCGCTAAACCTTTAATGGGAAAAAGCGACATTTCTCTTCCAGAGCAGTAAAGTAACGCGTGAGTATCCTGCATTTGCTTTTCGCTGCTTTGAGATGATTGCTTCTTTTTTATATTTTACGTGGTAACATTCAAAATAGCATTGTCATTATTGGATTTCTACAAAAAGTATTAAAAATGTGCTGTATATGCTCACAATTCTTGCTCGCAGTTAAACTAATCCCGTAATTTTGTTTTACAGGCTTGAAACATTGCAGCACAAATGAAAGGCAAGGATCTTGGCAATATGGTAAGTCCGCTACACTTTTATTCACATGTAGTTTTAAGAAGTTGCAGTAAATTACGCACAGCTGTGGAGAAAAAGTAGCGTAGGATCTGGTGGTTTGAGTGTCAGTTAAAAAAGGGGTAAAATGAGAAGCAATGGCAATGCATTTTAGTTTAGAATAAAGAAACACTGCATAATCTTTTTGTGCTATAGTCTAAGTAGGATTTTTCACTTTTCACTTCATAGCCTCGGTTGGCTCTCATGTTATTGTGAGATCTATGAGGTAGTTTGTGGAAATGTAAAATAGAAATTGTGCACTAACCTGTTATTAGTGGCAAATAGTGGAGAATTTAAATTACTGGCTTTACATAGGCCAACTATAATGTAAGGGGTGAGGTTAAATCTGGATCCAGCATCTTCCTCAATGTAAAATAAACCAACTCAGTAAAGCAGAAGAAATTGTTACTTTACCAGCCTCTGGTGCAATGTTTTCCAGTGTCTTCTCCGGCATTTCTATAGAATTTTATTGGCATTATAAAAGATATATGACTTTTTGTTTTGATTGTGACCAGTGATGGAACATAACAGAGTAAAAAAAGTACTGTACTTATAGTATATATTTTAGGTAGGAGCAGATACTTTTTACTTTTATTTCACTACATTTGAAAGCAGGTATCTGTACTGTACTAAAAAGTATGCTATTGCTTCGGTATCTCTACTTTTACTTAACAAATCTTAGTACTACTTCCACCACTGATTATGACTTTCTCTCTCATCTTTAGAAAATACATAAAAAAGCAGCGTATTCTCTAGTAACTCCCAACTTGAGTAGTATTTAAAGCATTTTTCTTCTCCCATGACATCTCCCCTCTCGCTCACAGTCACATGATCTCTCTACAGTCTCGTATTTGAACCAAAAGCTCACTGGCCTAATCCCGACCAATCAGTGCCGCACATTTTGAAAGGAAACAGTATCAGAGCGTTTTATTGTGGCACAGTTGAATTTCATAGTCCTTCTTAAAGGGCCGGCGTACCTGTGTAACCATTTAAGCCACTTGTGTATCTTTTCTTTTGAACACCGTTAGAATTTTAGGTGGTAATGTCCGTAGTTGATCCACAGTGTTGTTCTAAATACAGGGCGTTCACGTACAGTTTGTTTTGTTTCTATTGTAAAATCATCTGGTCGGCGCACAGTTCCGATTGGGTCACGACACCGCAAGCCTCGACCTGCCTGCCAAAAAAAAAACTTGTGACACTTATTCACTCATATACTCATTCACGTTTGTAGTAATTAGTCGGCTTGTTTTGCAATATTCTGTACATTTCCACTATTTCAGTTTAGTCTTTTCTTTTTAACCACTTTGCTTCCCAGTCTCAAAGTAGCTTATCCAAACCATTTTCTATTAAGAAGATGACTTATCCTGGTATCTAAATGTAATTTTGAGACTTGAAAATAGCGCAGAATTCACAAATCAATCACAGAAACTAAAATATATCACCTTATAAACGACTTCTGACATTGTTTTGATAAAAAGTCCAGTGGTAATGGAAAGCAGCTCGGCCGGTACAATACACGTAATCTTATAATAGTAAGTTAATCCATTCGTTATTGTTACTACTACAACAATATAAATAAATAATAACGCTGACTATTATAAAGTACAATAAAGGCAGTCATTTGCGAAATTACAAAGTGTTGGTAGTAGTAGTATAGTAGTATAGTAGTAGTAGTTTATAGCTATAGTTTTTTTTATAGTTTATAGTTTTTTTTTAATTGCTACAAACAATTTTTCATCAGTTATTTTTAATAATTCTGTTGCTTATTGGACATTTTACTTACATTTTTAATAAACTTATTGATATATTATTATTTTTAAGTAATAATAATAGTAAAAAATAACACTTTTCTATGTAACACAGCTTTAGATGACAAAAAAATTAAAGGCGGTTTTGAAGAGATGAGTTTTCGGGGCTTTTTAAAAGAAGAATAATATGTTTAGGGAGGAAGAAGAGAGGAAGTGTGGGGGCTGCATTGGAGAAGGACATTTCCCTCCATGTCTTAGGTTTAGTCCTGGAGTAGACGGGATTTTGGCATCAGTTATTTACCACTATTCTGTTTTCTCTATGTGTCTAACATGTGGTCAATATTGATCCTTTATACTCATCCGTCTTTTCTCTCTTCTCTCTTTAGCATTGCCTCCGTGACTCCAGCGAGTGCCTGAGAGAGCAGATGCAGTACATGATGCGCTCCCTGCAGGACCTCAAAAACCTGCGGAGAACCTGCACCGACGCCCCGAGACGCCCCCTCTCCCAGATCTCCCAAATCGCCAACCTGCAGCTACCAGCTCTGGCCCGGCACTCGGCGCTGGCCCGGGCGTGTCAGCAAAGAGCCGTACAGCGGGAACAGCGCGCCCAGTTCCGCATGTCGGACGCTAGCTCCGGCACGTACGACTCCGCGTGCTGCTTGGCTAGCCCGTTGGAAGAAGAAGATGAGGTTGAAGACGCGAGCAGGCTCAGGTTAAGCTTGGATCTGAGCACGCCCAGCAGCGATCGCAGTCTGGACTTGGATTCTGGTTATTCGGAATCGTCTTGGCAAGAGGACACCGTCGTGCTTAGGCGAACCAGAAACGTACGCGTGTCTTCTTCCGCTTGCCTACGCACCAACAGAGCCCCTAGCGGTCGGATAAGGCCGAAATCAGCTTCCGATTGCTTGGAAAGTTGGTTCGGGCTCAACGAAGATTGGACGAACTCTTTGCTAACGCGCGGGCGAAACAGGCAGCCGTTAGTCTTGGGGGATAACAGTTTCGCGGACTTGATCGAAAACTGGATGGAACTGCCAGAGTGTCCAGAGTCGGCAGAGGCCAAACAGGCGCCGAGAAGGACCGGCAAAGGGTTTTTCGTGAACATGAGGAGGAAGTTGGCAGGGTTTTCGAAAAGCGTGGAGGATAAGGTGAAGATAAGGCCGCACGATGAAGGAGCAAGAGCTAACCGGGCGGCTAATGCTAACAAACGCATGTCGTGTCCAGTGGCGCCGATCCAAAGTAAAACGCCTTTTTTCCATCAGTCTCTGTCAGGCATTAATGAACTGGACACTGGTTTCTACCACTTTGCTGGTTTGATGAAGTCTGGGAATCGGCAGCCAATCGTATGCAAGGACATTATTGGCTATGTTTGACTGAATCTCACTCAAATATTCTGGACAATGCATAGAGTCACTTTATTTTTATACCATGTTCCTCACATGTCTTATTTTATTACTATTATGCAGTCATGCAGTTATTGTCAATAAAGACTATTTAAACCTGTACTTTCCGCGTGTTTCATGTACTTTTCCAACAATGAATACATGTTTTAAAAGATCCGTACTACATCATTTTCTGATCTTGTCGTGTCGTTTGTTAAACACTTAATGCATATTTAAGAGTTTTTCTTTCAAACACTCAACGTTATGAGGTCATGTGACAGGAAGTGGCACCAGTATGTTTTTAAACTCCATATCCCTTCACTAGAATCATATGACACCCAGAATTGCTAATCTCTACTGAACAAAAGTTAAAAAGTAGCAACAAGTAGCAACAACCACATGACATCACAAGGTGGAACTGACCGTTTTGAGTTTTAGAGATGTAGACTCATAATAAAAGCTTATTCAAACGTGTGAATGAACAGATTTTTGTGGAGGTAATAACATTATAACATGACTTAAAGCTCACAAGAGTCAATTTTTTTATGTATATCCTTTAAATAACTGCAATTTATACTAATCACTTCATGCAAAATCTTAAAAGTTATTAAAACATCGCCTATTAAATAAAAAATAGTATGCATGTGGTCTACTCTACATTACCATTGGGAAAATTATCAGCCACACACTGCACTAACTAGTTTAAAATCGATAATGGAGAAATAATAATAAAATACATGCACAATGACTTTATTACATTATTTACATTACAGGCTGCATTCTTTTCTCGAGATCTCATATTGTAAACACATTAAAACGGACTCAAATGCCGGTACAATATGTCCCAGAGGTTGCAGAGTTTATGAGAAGTGTGTGATTTGTGAAAAGGGGCCCTCGCTGCCTCTGCACTTAAGGAAATGAATGTGGCTCCATTTGTTTTCATTCGGAGGCTCAAAACTCCGCAGACGTGATGGAATTTGCAGATGTAATTACCGTTTAATAGACAGTTTTATCATCTAAGCACTGCATCAAGATTCAATCATTCAGGTGCCATAGGTCATCAAAAAAGCAACATTTCACGCTAGTTTGATCCTGGTTTAGTGTATAAAGACTTCGTTTGGTCCTGTTCTAGTGCTGGTTTAATCCACTGACCTGAAGGTTTTAAATCCCACTCCTGACATAAATATCGTTATATATAAAAAATTCAATTCAATTCAATTC
>JACN01153916.1:0-10184 GCA_000787155.1 Scartelaos histophorus | reverse complement strand
ACTTTTAGTCACTTTACTTAACTAATAGGATCATTTCCTTTCATCATCTTTTACTACAGTCTTGAATCATGGAGTTAAAATGTCCGTCACGTGGAACAGTACGATAGCGCTGCTGTAAAACCGTGGTCATTATTCTGTATCCCGGTCATGCACAGATCCTTTTGTGCAGCGTGGATGTGGCAGTTCTCCTCGCTCCGTCAGTTAATAAGGATTCCAATCTTATCAGCGTCCGTTTAAGCTCCCAGGCCCCGCCCCCTTTTGTGAGGCGTGAAAATCTGCATAATTAATTGCCGACAGTAAAAGGAACGGAGGCACGAGCGGGGCCCCAGACGCACACATTAGAATGCAAATATGGGATATAAGACACGGGGAGTGAGCAGAGCATCTGAGCATATACATATATATACATAGAGTGCGCTCTAATCCGGGCACTCTCCTCTGATTTACGTGACTGGAGCTCACGGCAGAGCGTAAGTCAACAGCGGCGGTCGATAAAGTCAGGCGGTCATCTTGAAAAACCACTTGAACCAAAACAACAGAGCGTATATAGTGTAATAAAAGAAGAGAGTGCGTGCTAGAGTGCTAAAAGATCATTAGGGTTCAGGCTGTAGAATCACCTGCTTGTCGCCACGGAGATGTCATTCACTTATTCATTTAATCTATTTTTATATGCTCTTTCAAATCTCATGTCATCAGAATGTTCAAAATTCTCGAGTGGAGGGAAAATGAAGCTCACATCATATATTTACAATGATTAACTGATGTGCCGACCTAAATGCTAATGGTTTTATGACATTATAACAAAAAAATAAACAACTATTTTGAATTTTCAAGGTACAAATCTAGTTTTCTAACCCTAAAATAGTATTTGGACTTCACAAAACGTAAAAGTCATGATGAAATGTGTAATATATCTGTAGATGAAGTGAAAAACTGTTGTGAGCTCAACATTTCTATGAGGATTTCTCCAGTAAAACCTCAAAATGTGAGTTTTGCCTTTGTAAAAATACTTAGTGTGGATCGTAAACTCTTGTCAAATAAACAAATAAGGTAAAACACAATTGTGAGTGTTTTTAAACGTGGATCTGAGAGGTTTTCATTTTCCAAATTGTCCTTGATTTTTCATAATTTGCGATATTCTGAAATTAATCCCAGTTTTCCCATTAAAATCACATTATGTTCCACTTCACTTTTGCCTCCAGCTGCTCCATCCCAGAACTTAGGATTTGTGTACAGTTTTTCAAAGGGTCAATAGAATGTCGCCATGGAGATATCATTACTTTATATATTCATATTTTTATCTATTTTGCACGTAGATAACATATGACAATAAAAAAGCACACTTGATTAGAGTGACCAGATTAAGATGGTTGGAATGAATAACATCCTGAAAAGAATGTGTAACATTAGTCTGTGTATATGTTTATTTTTCTAAATAAAACCAAAAATAAGAGAATGAAAAAACAGCTCGTTTCTTCATTATTTGTCTCCAAAACCAATATAAAAAAACAAATAATATTCTCAGACGATCGTAAAACTCATCTGGCAGGGTGTCCATGGTAACGTCTGAACATTCCATCATACAAATACATGTAGAACACCCCCAGCCTGAGGTCACTGCACCAAGTACCAATACAGCTCTTTCTCCTCTTGAGTAAAACCACAGAAAAATGTGTATTTCTAATTACACAGATTCACTGTGACCTGAGACTCTTGGGACCTGTGTCTTGAGGGCCTCTCTCCTGGTGCCTTTACTCACTGCACTCAGCCTGGGTTGGGATTTCGCCCAAAGGTGCAGAGAGATGCTTTTACTTTACAGAATGCCCTGACTTCAAATGGAGGACAGGGTCTGTGTAAGAAATATAGAAATATACAAAGTTAGAATCCACAAATGTTGAAATCAGTAGATTTTTTTTTTACAGATTAAGGGCCTATTTACATGAAAACTCTTGTGGGTAAAAACTACAAAATATTTGATCAGAGGTCCCTTTTGTTTAGGCAGTGACGGTGTTTTTGAGGCTTAAAAATGCTAAATTTAATCCGCTCTGTAGCTTTTCCATCTACACTGCCCAAGACGCAAAACTCTGCTCAGATCTGCTCACATTTATGCGTTTACATCCCATACATACAGTACAGTAGTGTATCACAGCGCCACCTAGCTGCCTGGCATGCACCCAGTCGAATTCCACACACTCCACCGAAAATACTTGCGGAATAAAACGTGGGGAAGCGACGGCACTTCTGCGTCTTCTGTTCAAACCGTCTTCATATAAACATAACCTAAAGCTTCTTACATCTGGCCAAAAAAAAACATCTTTTGGACTTGAATAATGTGACCTCTTTCCCAAGCTACCGTGAAAATGAAATTAAAATGCTCATATGCTGAAAACGACTGAAAAATATGAATAGAAAATATAAATAAATAAGTAAAACTCATCATTGTCACGGTAAAAGGTCACATTTTTATATATCGCTTTTCAATCTTCGAGGCACTCAAAGGGCTTTAAGAGGAACCGCTCACTTATTCACGCACCAATGTACATAAAGAACCAAGGGCACAACAACAGTAATCATTGGTGGGAGCAGGAATCACACGATCCAACCTGTAAAACGATGGATCTTTGAAGATGTTTGATGATGATGTTTATGTCGAAAGCGGGATTCAAACCGCCAACTTTGGATCAGAAGACGAACAGTATTTAGTCATAGTTACTTACTTCCTGTTAGATTATTATTAGTATAAATATTGTCCAGTACTTTTAGTCAGTTTGGGATTATTACATTTTATTACATTATTAAAATTCCGCAGTTTTTTTGTGTGTGTTGTAATTTGTGATGCTTATTTAATGTCATTTAAATGTCTTTCTTATTCTTTACATACTTGATAAATTCCATGATTTTGTTTCCAATTTTGGCCTCACAATTTTATATTTATTTGATTTCATATTTTTGTTGCCTTTCTAATACTGCTGTTTTGACTAAAAGATGTACCTCACCTACATGCCACAACTTTTTTTGTCCAGTCCAAATGTGAACACAAGATCATTTTTCTCTTGTGTGCGTGATCTTGCAGTTTTGCCTCACGAGATCTTGCACCATCCCTACAAATAAACTTGCCTTGCCAGTTTGACCGCAGAATGAGTTTGGTGATGGTTTAGGGACTTGTCCAGAGTGTCCAGAGTTTTACCTGTCACGCAACAAACCTGGCAAATCCAAACGGAGCATTTTGGAGTGCTCCTGGAAAACAAATAAAATGAATGGATTTGAATGGATGTTCATGGAATACAACTTCACAAAGATTTTTAATGAGAGCAAAGCAAAATAATGTGGTCAAAAACTCTCAGCATAAAGCATTCAGATCCCCGGACCACAGGTTGGCGGTGCGATTCCGGCTTCTACAGATGAATGCAGCTTTGAGTGCCTTGACGCTGTATAAGAATTTGACCATTTCAGTTTTCTCTAAAGAGAGTAGTCATGCTCCAGACAAGGTCTAAAGTGAAAAGCACGATCGACTCTGATTCATGAGGCGTGTTTAGACGAGTGGCGAGTTGTTCCACAGATCTTTGCGTCACAGGAGTGACTCACTGTAGACTCTTTCAGACAGAAGAACATAAAAGCTCTCTGAGATGGAACAGGAGACTTCTGTATTGTCTTTGTGTTTAGTAGAAAGGGCCCCTGGACACTGCAGTCGTCCACTTTTTTAGTCTATTTAAACCACATATGACAGATCTGTATGATTTTCTCATTTCTACTTGTTGTATAGGTTGTATAGAGGATTTTCCAAGGAACAAGGAGTACAGCGACTGTTTGTCCTTTTTCATATGCTGTACATGCATGAAACCCCCTCCCCAACAGCTCCCGAGCTCTTGGCGTGACCGCTCCTATTCTCTTTTACTATTACCATAACTGCAAGTTGATGTGTGAGAGTAATGTATGCTGGCGATTACTTTAGATTTACATTAACGTTTTTAATGAAGTAGTTTATCCTAGAAAGGAAGTTCTCTCCTCATCGCTGCACAGGACTTGTAAATACAACTAACAAACCACTAACACAACAAGCAGCAGCAAACAGACTTTTTCTTTGCATTGACAATCACATTTTCAGATACAGAATATCACATTTGTGTCCTGAAACGTTTGTGTCAAGCTCTTGGAAATAAAATACATTTCCCAGTAATAAGCAGAAGTTTCCTGTGCAGAAGTAATTTAGCTCCAGCGCGTCAGTCTTTAGACCCTCGTCTGCTTCAGTGACGCCATCGCTGGAAAGAATCACCTTTGTTTGGCGTCGCTCCTTTTCCTCTTCTCTTTTCCTTTCAGCGACCTCTTAAACAAACTTTCTTTTGTGGTGAACTGGTTGTGGATTCTTGTTATTGCATCAAACTTTGTGCAAACTGTGAGGAAGCTACAGCTGGAAAAAGCCGCTAAGAACCACTGCATTGGTTTAGTAAACAGCGGCTGTGGAGTGCGTAAGAGCCGAACATAAACTACCTAGAAGTCAGGAGTTTGATTGAACCCAACAGCCAATAGAAAACGAGGTAGCCTTGTTTTCAATTGGCTGATGTTTATCTGGCTCCACCACGTCCAGAGTTGATGGATTTTCATTCTTTTTGTTTAGGTCATCAGAATTACAAGGCTGCTACATGTCTATAATGATATCAGTGACAGTTTGAAACAAAAACAAATCCTCCATACAACGACATTTCTATTGGATGGTCCACTGTTAGTTTGTCTCCATGGAAATGTTAATGCTTTGTCTAGAATGTTCCGCAGTATAGATTAAAACTATGCATCACAAGAAAGACAAACGGCTTCCAGCACTGCGCTACATTACAGTTCTGATCTGTGTGAATGAATAAATGCTAGATGGAAATGTTTAATGTCATACCATGGAACATTCCAGGCAAAGCGATAACATCTCCATAGAGTTGCGGACTCTCCATCAGAAAAGTTACGCTATGCATCTTTAAAGTTAAGTTTGTATCTTCATTTTAGCCCTGTGATACTTTAAACATTAATTCAACAAAATAAAGGTATTTTCTTATATTTTTATTTGCCGCTTAATGATTCCCGTACATTAGAGGAGATTTGCTTGGTCATAGTTGTGTAAAATCTTAAATATAATGCAGTGATCTTAACTTATAAAAAAGACACTGCTCTGCGCTGTTTGCATCTAATTATAAAGCTTTTTATCATCCACGAATCAGGAAGTGGTGCTGTTAGCCTGCTAGATGTTGTTAGCATCACTGGGATGGAAAATCTTACAAACTTTATTGACTTTATATAGCTTTGGATCACTGCAAATTAATAAACAAATGAACTGAAGTCTTTTCTAGTTTCTAAGATGAAAAAATGGTATCTGTGGCCTGAAATATTCCGCAGTATGGCATTAAGCGTATATGGATAGCATGTAGCTTGATAGACGCATAGATAAATAGACAGATAGTCAAATAGATGTGTTCTCCACTTTGTTTTTAAACTTCATACACCTTCACACGAAACATTTGGATGGTTTTAGCCCTGGAATTGACAATCTCTGCTGAGCCTAAGGTAAAAGGAGCTGTCAGAATGAAAATTACACTGCAAATTGCTCTGATCTGGCCAAGATTTTCAAACTAATATCAGGTTTTTCATCTTGTTTTCAGATTTATTCTCAACTTACTAGTTCAGAAACTGCTTCATTCTAGTCTAGAGGGAGTTTATTTTAAGGGAATTTGTCAACGCAGCAAGACAATTTCACTACTTTTAAGTCATTTCCCAATAGATTTAAGTTTTTGCATCTTAAACTTTTTCGCAGTCTGCCACGTCATGACATCACAAGGTTGAACAGAGTGTTTTGAGCTTTGGAGATGTAGACAGACGAGTTACTCAAACATGTGTGAATGAAACAAAACACAACTCCACGTATGTTTTAATGAGGTAACAGCGTTTTAACCTGGCTAAAAACTCACGCTCAAGAGTCATTTTTGTGTCATATAAGGCCAGACTATGAAACATTCCAAGCGATACAATAACACCTCACCAGAACGAACCCTTAATATATAAAAAATTAGATGAAAAAATAAAATAAAATTGAGATTGACAACCTAATTATGTCTTGTGCTAGCCCGTTTTGACACCCTTTTTAGCACGTTATGACATTACACGAACCCAGGCGGAGTACCCAAGGGACCCTCCTGTTCTCCGCCTGAACCGGGGGAGCCGGGGCAAATATGGCAGTGATGTACGACACCGCTATGAATTATGGGTCCGACATGGGCGCGTGTCCGATCTGGTTAGCTCTCCGTGCTGATCACACCAAGAACCGCTTTGAGATGCAAATGAGCGGCTGCACAATGTAAAGGACGGGGCCTTATATTTACTCCAGCGTGATTTATGAAGACTTCTCAAGGTTGTGCCGGACTAATGTTGATGTCTTTTCTAATTATGTTTTAAATCTTTGACACAATTCATTTACGAGCAGGAAAAGAGTATGAAGGGGGAGCAGTACGTGGGCTCAGTACAGATGGGGCTAGTTAGGAATCTCAAATGGGGCCACAATGGATGAGCTGTGCTGAACTGAAGTGCTCTCAACTTTTCTTTTAATACGATCATAAACGATAAACTTTTTGCCATAACATCATTAATAGTTTGTACGACCATGAAAAAAAAATAAATCCTTACACTCTTACTTCTCTTTTTTCTTATTTTTATACGATCATAAACTTCTGTGCTTTCTTTATCACTATTCATTTATTTTGCTCTATGTAAATATTTGCAAAGTTCTGTGATGTACATAAGAAACCACATCATTTTTGAAACTCTATCATGAACAGGGATGGGTTAATATAAGTTTTTCTTCTTCCCGCTCCTTTTCAAGAATTGTGCTTTTCTGTTGTTTACCATGTGTATTTAGTATGTGTCTGATTATTGTTTCTCTTTTGGCACAAACATGAAATAAAAACAAATCAATCAATAATTTTAAATAAAACAAAAATAATAATAATAATATTTGTAAATTGTGGTCCATTTATGTAGTAGCAAATAATCTACACTTCCAAAGGAGTAAAGGAGTAGAAATGAGGATTGATCTTTTACCTATATCCATGGCAAAGGAGAAATTCAAATCTCTCAACTGGACAAATCTTTTTTTGATCTAATACATTTCTCAGCTTATCCAAGTTGCTTCTTCAGTTGTGGTCAGGCGCTGGTGGACACTCTTATATCTGCCTGAAGGGAGGACCCAACTACACTTTAGGGACAAACCGACAAACTGTACTTTAACCAGAGAAAAAGAACTGGTTTGAGAAGGGAGTTAAAGAGGCTATTTTTTATTAGGAAAGACAATCTGTATTTGAACAGAAATGGAGACATCAAACATCACCTCTCTCCTATTTACAACTCTATCCTCAAACTTTAACCAAAACAAAGAAAGAAAACAGCAGTGCTGGCCTGCAGGCTCTGAGGTGTGAAACTCCAACAGGGGCCTGAATGATTCTGCTCATATGACTCGGGCTCAGTTCATACTCAGTGCAGTTCAACAGGCCGAGATAACAAACAGAAACTGTAAACAGGTGTGTTCCATTCAGAGGAGTTTCAGTGTGGTTAGCTCGACCTTCAGGCAGATAAAAACAGTGTCCACTAGTGTCTGACCACACCTGAAGAAACAGCCTGGCTGAGCTGAGAAAAACTGGTCAAAAAACTTTTGTCCAGTTGACAGAATTGAATTTCTCCTTTGCTGTGGTTATTACCTGGACGACTGAGCGAGTACATTAAGACACATGTACATGTCATCAAAATGACTTGCATAAGTGTTACTATTGGAACTGGAGCAGAAGAAATAATGAACACTGCGTTTAGTACTTTTGACTCTGTGCAGTGTAAATAAACCACTAGTGTCCACCAAGTCTGAAGGTAAAACAAATATTCTCCTCCTATGACAGAAACAATATTAATGAAGCTGGAGAGTAGCAAAGAAATGTCCAGTATTACAGTGCCAGATGCAGATTTCACCTAGTGTATGAGTCAGTGTCCCTTATTGTTCCAGGAATGGTCCAGTCTAAAGCTAATCACATAAACAAAGACAGAACAGTTTCAGGTTATGACTTCAGTCTCCCTATGGGCGGCTCAGGGCAGTAGGAATTCTAGCTCCTCAGACTCGTATCTTCAAATTGAAAATGAGTTGAAACATCTTGATTTCAAAAACCAGGTCTAGATGATTACCTCTGAAACCTTTCTGACCAGCTTTTTATGGTTCATATTTATTGTCTCAGTTGTTTCCAGGCCCATCGGAGACTCTCAGAGCAGCACACTGTGGCCTGCCACCCAAACTCCACCACACCTTCACAGTGCAGACAGTGTGAAGTAAACAGTGCCGTCCATTATCACTGTGTGAGGTGAAGGTGCACTTTAATGTCCCCACAGGGAAATCTGTCCTCTGTATTTGATTCATCCTTCACTGCCACTGGAGCCGTCAGGAGCAGTGGGACCACATGCAAACTCCACACTGAAAGGGAATCATTGGCAAAATGACATTGAATGCATCGCCTCCAGAGCTCATAAAGGTGCACTGTGTAACTTTTCTATAGCTCAGAAAAATCAAGCAAAACAACATTCTGACTGTGAGCAGTGTCGCCTCTCCACAGATCTGAACTGTAACTTGGTCTGGTTTGGTCTCCATGAAGACAGAAAGGTTTAATGCTGTAAAACATTCCAGACAAAGGAATAACATCTCCAAAAAACAATGCACCTTTACATTTTTTTTTTCTTCCAAATGTCTGAGGGAAAAATGGGAAATGTCCAAGTAGGAAGTGGGCGGGACTGAGGAGCTCCTTAAACACATTTTCATAAGAGAATCTGTGATAGAAAAATCGTTCCTGACCTGCTGTTGTTCTGTGATGGTTCATGTGTTTGTTTTTTATTGAATAAGCCAAGAGAGAAAGAAAGAGAAGGATGAAAGAAAGAGAGAAAGAAAGAAAGAAAGAGGAGGATGAGAGATAAAGAAAAAAATAAAGGATGAAAGAAAGAGAGAAAGAAAGAAAGAAAGAGGAGGATGAAAGAAAGAGAGAGGAGGAGGAGGATGAAAGAGAGAGAGAAGGGAGAGAGAAAGAGAGGGGGGATGAAAGAGAAAGAGAGAAAGAGAGAGGAGGATTAAATAGAAAAAAGAACAAAAGAGAGAAGGTTTAAAGATAAAGAGAAAGGAAAAGAAGATGAAGGAGAGAGAAAGAGAAGGGAGAGAGAGCAAAAAGAGGAGGATGAAAGACAATGAGAGAGAAAGAGAGGAGGATTAAAGAGAGAGAGGAGGGAGAGAGAAAGAGAGGACGATGAAAGAAAGAGGAGGGGAAGAGAAAAAGAGGAGGATGAAAGACAATGAGAGAGAAAGAGAGAGGAGGATTAAAGAAAGAAAAAAGAAAGAGTAGGGAGAGAGCGAAAGAGATGATTAAAGAGAAAGAGAGAAAGGAAGAGAGGAGGATGAAAGAGAGAGAGAGAAAGAGATAAGAGGAATAGAAAGAGAGAGGAGGATGAAAGAAAGAAAGAGGAGGGAGAGAGAGAGAAAGAGAGGAGGATGAACGAGAAAAAGAGAATGAAAGAGAAAGGAGGATTACAGAGAAAGAGAGAAAGGAAGAGAGGAGGATGAAAGAGAGAGAGAAAGAGGAGGGGGAGAGAAAGAGAAAAGAGAGAAAAAAGAAAGAAAGAAAGAAAGAAAGGAGGGGAGAAAATGATGAAAGAGAGAGAAAGAAAGAACAACGAAAGAAAGAGAGAGAGAAGGAAGGAGAGAGGAGGGAGAGAGAGAGAAAGACGAGTGAGAGAGAGGGAAAGCGAGAGGGGGATGAAAGAATTAGAGAGAAAGACAGAATCATTAAGGAGAAAAGGAAAAAGGAGGATGAAGGAGAGAAAGAGAGGAGGATGAAAGACAATGAGAGAGAAAGAGAGAGGAGGATTAAAGAAAGAAAGAAAGAAAGAAAGAAAAATAAAGAGTAGGGAGAGACAGAAAGAGAGGAGGATGAAAGAGAGAGAGAAAGAGAGAGGAGGATGAAAGAGAAATTGGAGGAAGAGAGAAAAGAGGAAGAGAAAGAGAGAGGAGGGATAGAGAGAGAGAGAGAGAGAGAGAGAGATGTTTCCTGGCTGCTGCTCGGAGCGCCTCCAAATATGATGTCATCCCCAATCTCATCAGAAGAACGGGCCAAATGTGTCCTCTCCAGGCTCCC
>JACN01010405.1:0-10021 GCA_000787155.1 Scartelaos histophorus | reverse complement strand
TTATTTTATTTTATTTTATTTTAATAATTTAGTATTATTTATTTTTTCATTTATATATTTAATTTTCATTAATTTATCTTTTTTATTTATAGCTTGGGTTTTTTCATGTCTATATTTATTTTATTTTATTTTATTTTAATAATTTAGTATTATTTATTTTTTCATTTATATATTTAATTTTCATTAATTTATCTTTTTTATTTATAGCTTGGATTTTTTCATGTCTATATTTATTTTTATTTATTTAATTTTTTGTGTATGTAAGGGATGTTTTGGGCAGGAGGATATTGCTTTTTCCATGCTTATTTATTTTGTGAAACCCAAAATAAATACACTGAAATGCCAAACTTTCAGAGATCAGATCAGCTCCGAAATCTGATACCAGTGCTATACATTGGTGCATCCCTACATTTCATGGACTCCTCACCACTAAACCTGGCTTGATTGATTGATTATCTTAGTAGTTCAGCCTCTTTTGTCTCATTTATTGCCTGTCTTGTATAAACCTTTTCACCTTCTGGTATCCACCCCTCACCCTCTCCCAGGGCCTTTTCTACCTCTTCCTCCTTTGTTACCATCGCTCTGCTTTCTGTATTACATAACACAGGGAACAATACCTGTGATTGGGCGCCATTGTGGAGCTTACACAGCATTAATCTCGCTGCAGTACATTAAACATGTTCACTATGACACGAGCACCTCCAGATAAAGTCACCATAAACAAAATGGCCACTGGAAAATAATGTGACTCATAACTTACATTAGGACTCAGCTCCTCCTACTCTTTTTCCAGCTTTCTATTGGGTTTGGATTCTAATTATTTACACATCACAATGAAATATTTCCATGTTGCATTATAGTTGTTCATTTGTGCGAGCGATAGGCCAAAAAATGTTGATTGTTGACCTTTACTTTTTGCATTATAAAGTGAAATTCTACTTATATCGCCACATATTTTAACATATCTTCAGTATTAAAGCAGCAATACTGAAGATTTGTAATTGATACCCAAATAATCAGTAATAAATCATTATATTTAACCCAGGGGACTATTGGTAGGCCTATATTATAAAAGTAAAAATCTTCTTACCTGTGATTATTGACTGAGTCTTGGGCAGTTTCCCATTCCTTAAAGCCATTTTTCTTTTATTTTTATAATTATTCAGTATCGACTAATTTATTTATTTATTTTCTTGGCCGATACTGATACTAATTGTTTGGAATCCTGAAAACTGATGGCTGATTAGCTCTGCCGATATTTTGGAGCCCCTAGTTATAGCTTATATTATGTAATTTAAATTTACTAAAAACTCCTACAGCCCTTTTTCACACCTGTGAGAGCTGTAGTCACGTTTTTAACATTTACTTTTACTTGTATGAAGTATTCAAATAAAGCTTTATGTATGTATTTTTAGGCTGCAGGTCACTCAAAATAAAATATTGACTTGTTTTGGAGTTTTAAGGCCGATAATCAATCCACTAACAAGTCTTATAAACCTCTTGATAATAATAATCAACCTTGCAATTCTTAGATTAAAATCTTTCTCTCAGTTGTTTCAATAATGAGCAAGAAGGGGAAGAAAGTTAAGAAAGTTGGCATTAGGGTGGTCTGTAATTTACCGAAGCAGCTCGTTACAGAAGAATGTTTCAAAGGGTGACGCTGGAATTTTGGTGGGATCCCTCAAAGTGTTTCCATATCGTGTTCCCTGTGGTTTTGCTAAACTCCGGCCTCTTCCTGCCTCTCCTCTCCAGAACCTCCTTCTTAATGCTCTCTTGACACCGGCAACACTTGACCTTTGCATCTTCAAAGGTCAGAGGTCACTTATTTGAGAGCCAGGAGGTTATGGGAAGACGCAGTCGTGGTTTTTCATTATAATTGTCAAGAGACACGAGGACAAGACGGGCTGCGAGTGAAATCACAGTTTGAATGGTTGCAAGTGGCTACAATTTGCAACTTTTCTGGTGATGGGTCCACCACCTGCTTGTCTCCATGGCGATGTGCTCTTGTTGCCTTGAATATTCCACAGTACCGTATTAACTAAGCATCCAAGTATCCATTATTTTTATTACAGGTGTCTTTATTGCTCTAAGAAAGTTGAAAAACAAGCTTTCTTACTGTGAGCTGGATCAGATCTCCCCATATTCACCTGTAACTTGATCTGGTGGCACAACCGGCTTGTCTCTATGGAGATACGTTCAGTTTCATACTGTGGAACATTGCAGGAAAAGCTCTCCATGGAAAAAAATCAGGTGATGGACAAAAGTTACATAACATATATATATATTTAATTGACATATACATAGTTTCTAGGGGTGTAACAATAACCAAAGTATTGTGGTATCGTATCGTCAAAAGTCTCACAATAATATCGTCGGCTGTCACAGTATATTGAATCATAAATTGCTTAAATGTTGCTTAAAAACAGAGAGGGAACTACATAGACCATGATCCTTTGCTATTTCAGTGCAGATTATGTGAAGAAATAACTTAAAACTTATTTTTGTAGTAGCATGTTCACAATTTTGTAAGTCTCCACAAAATATCAGAATAAATATTGTACCGTGAGATGCATATGGAGAAAATATCGTACTGAGAGATTTGGATATCGTTACATCGCTAATGTTTTGTTGTTACTTGAATTTTGCACTTTTCAAGCTGTTCAAAATGTGATCAATCTGAATATGACAATAAATGTACCAAATGACTGGGCAAAGCATTTTATAATGTTACGATATTATACATAATATCAATATGCAAAAAATATCGTACTGTGAGGTTCATACAGTGACAATATTGTATCATGAGACTTGGATATCGTTACACCCCAAATAGTTTCCTCTGCAAATGACAAAATATCCTGTTTTATCCTGTTACACTTGTTAATCCAGACTTTACAAACATGTTCTGAAGTGTATTTAAAATGTGAACTTTGAGCCAAATCCTATTATTATTAGATCATAAAATTGTAAATCTAATCTAAAAGGTGCACTGTGTAACTTTTTTGGTTGGGGCTCCGTCACCTGCTCGTTTCCATGGATATGTCACCACCTTGGAATGTTCCACAGTGTGACATTATACAGCTCCACTTGCATGTATTCGGTTACAGGTAGCTCAAAAATACAAGCATTCTGACTGTGAGCGGGGTCGCCTCTCCAGAGATCTGACCTGTAACTTGGCCTGGTTTGGGTTCCATGAAGTTGGAAAGGTTTTGATGCCATAAGGAATAATTTAGGAATAATAACTCCATGGTGAAAAAGCACAGATATTCCTAAAAAGTTCAGCCCTACTTTGCATGTTTAGAGTTCAGAGTTGATTTATTTGATAGCAGTTCCTGTGGTAAGTTGCATTCTGGTTTTTTCGATATAATTCTCCTGAGATTGTATGGAGAGGTCTTTCTGTGCCGGCCTAAAATTGCCCACAGACCTATAATCTGGGTGTGAACATGGGAGGGGTGCCCAAGTCTAAACCGGACTGAGATTACACAGCAGGGAGTCAGGGACGGGCCTATATAATCCACAAGAATTTGGGACGGTGTTTTGAGGATCCGGGCTCAATTAAAACACGCTAAATACAAACCTTTGTCTTGATATTTTTCTTTTTTTATCTCCTGTGGTTTCGTCCTCCCCCTTGAATCCTCTGTCCTCATTTTCATAATTGTTGATTTAGACAAACAAAGTCATTTCCTGTGTTCCCATGGGTGCAGGGGTGGGAGATGTTGCCAGGCTGCGTATGAACAACCGATGATATCTCCTGTTTTATTACTGGAAGACTTGGTAGTTTATCTCTGTGCAGTGTAAGGGTGTAGGGGGCACTGACAGAAATCCTGTTTTGATAGAATTTGTAAAGATTTTCCCGAAGTCGTTAGGCATTTTCAGAAATTTGCCAAAACGTGCCTGTAAATGTTGGTTGAGGTTCAGTATCGCACAAAATCTGAATGTAAAAGAGTCACAAAACTGAATTAAAATTTGTGTATCTGAAGTTTTTACTGCAAATCAGTTATGCTTTTGTAGACTACACTTTTTAGCTTTTCTGGTGGAAGGTACGGCATCTGCTTGTCTCTAAGAAGATGCCATTGTTTTGCTTGGAATGTTCCACAGTATGGCATTTAACTTGTGCAATTTAATTCAGTTATTTGTGTTTTCCGTGATCAAAACACACCTTCAAAATCATGCAATCTTACAACGAGAGGGACTGTAAAACACGTAACTTACCCTGCATTCGTTTATCACGTCCGTTTCTGTTCTTTTTTTATGTTTTCGTGTGTTGAACTCAGAGAAAAACATGGACGCTAACCGCGAAGCTGTTGTTGCGTTAGCATTAGCTGAGTACCGAGCTCCAAAAGTCTGTGCTTTAACAACACACCCTCAAGGAAGAATTCATTATAAACAGTATAATTCAGTATATTAGCGAAGTGAAAGCGTTGGTGTCGCATGATAGTCGATCAGTTTAGCATGCTAGCTAGCAGAATGGGCTAAAAAAACAGCCGACACTGCGATCAGTTTAGCATGCTAGCTAGCAGGAAATGGGCTAAAAACATGGCCGACACTGACTAAGCAAACCCAAAAGCAGTGATACAAGTGACTGGAATTGTCGTTTAAACCACCACCAAAAGGTTAAACGAATGCACCATTAGCTTGATGGCGTCACCTGCTTGTTTCCATGGAAATAAGTTTAAAGCGAATGTCATGCAGTGGAACATTCTACATGACCAATGCGACAAGCCGAATCGCTCCATAGTGCATCTTTTATGTTTTGTTTAGCTATAGATATAATAATTTGTTATTTATGTGGGATATTTTTGTTACTTGGTACATTTTATGCTACATTTGCACCGTATTTCATTATATTGTAGGGCACTTATGGCCTACATTGTAATGGACACGGTATTATTATGTAACAAATACTGTAATTCCATGACTGCATCACTAGAGATCCACTTGTGTACATTAAATAAGCGTAGAGCTGATCTTGCTGCTGCAGCCCATTAGAAAGACAAATGATCCTTTTCCCTGTGTAATGTGGTGGAGACGGGCAGAGTCACAGTGATGAGGTTTGGAGGAGGAGGAGGAGGAAGAGAGGCTCTGAGGTCGTAAAGGAAGTGTCCGGAGAGAGAGAGAGAACATGAGGCGAGTGACAAAGAGAAATGTCTGATCTGTATCGCCTAATAGGGGGTCATAAAGTTGATTCCTGGGTTACAATTGTTGTTTTAGAGTAGGGCCGGGTGACGTAATTTGCGACTTGTGACCATTCATGAGGAATTGAACGATTTACTGGCGCATTATGTCACTTTTTATCCAAACACTATAGGCATGTTTTTGTTTTTTGTTCTCATTTAGTTCTGTTGTGTTTATTTCACTGAAAACTACTATGACCGAGCTTGCATCTCCACAAACCTGTCTTTCTTAGCCTGGAGGAGGGCCTGCTCCTGCTTGTTTCCGTGGGAATGTTACTTGTTTTTCCATAGTATTCCACAGTATGGCATAAAACAAATGATGTCCAAGGAGAACGTTCCGATGTGCGGTTTTAACTTTCTATTTCCTTGGAGTTCTGCAAGTTCTTCTTAAATCTTCAAAATGTTGTAAATAGTTGATTGGCTTGACAGGAAAATCATCCAAAAAATCTGAAAGCTGCAGGCTCCCTGACTTGTGTTGCCAGATTCTACAGATAAACTCAAATTCTGTCCTCAAGAGATGGCAGTTTATTCAATTTAATGGTAATCCAGCTTTTAATTTGCATTTCTATATATATTTCTTTAAACATGTATGCTGCAATACTCAACTTTTTTGGTGACGGTCCATCTACTGCTTGTTTTGTCTAGAATTTTTTTGTCTAGAATGTTCCATGGTTTCTATCTCAAGGGATTCAACTTCAGGCTGCGTATTCACAGAGAGAATAATTGTATTTTTGAGTAGCAAAAACAGCCATAATGAATAAATACTCGATACATGTGTTTAATGTTATACCATGAGATATTCCAGACAAGCAGGTGATGGATTTTGCATCAGAAAAGTTGTGCAGTGCAGCCTTAAACCGTTTTACATTTAGAAATCTGCTAAACAATAACATGGAATAATGTTTGCTGTGCGCTTATTGTAAAAATATCTAGTTTTTTAGCATTTTGAGTATAAGAGGAGCACTTTTCTGAACACTCGATCAATATACGGACAAATATAGTGGAGCAAAAATACATGTGAGTCCGTCTTTGTGCGGATTGACCATGACTAACGCCTTTTATTGGCTTTGCAGCAGAGTCATTGACAGCCGGCTCCTTGTATATGCTATTTGGAGCCTGAGATGGGGGACGAGAGGAGGTCAGTATTGACACAAGAACAGAATGACTGAGGAGAAATGAGGTGGAAGAGACAGGGGCTGTAAAGGAAGTCTGTTCACATATGGGCCGCACAATGCATCTGTGGCGTTCAGAAGGTATACGAGTTAGTCTTAATGCTGTAGTTCTATATTTCTCTATCTGCTGTTCAGCATTAATACAAGTTTGAACAAGCCAATGTGGTTAGACTCAGAATTAGAAATATTTTAGATTAAATTAAAGGAACTGCTTGCACCCTATTCTTCAGCCATTCAGTATCGCACAAAATCTGAACGTAAAAGAGTCACAAAACTGCATTAAAATTTGTGTATTGGAAGTTTTTACTGCAAATCAGTTATGCTTTTGTAGACTAAACATTTAACTTTTCTGGTGGAAGGTACGGCATCTGCTTGTCTCTAAGAAGATGTCATTGCTTTGCTTGGAATGTTCCACAGTATGGCATTTAACTTGTGCAATTTCATTCAGTTTTTTCTGTTTTCCGTGATCAAAACACACCTTAAAAATCTTGCAATCTTACAACCAGAGGGACTGTAAAACACGTAACTCACCCTGCGTTTGTTTATCACGTCCGTTTTTGTTCTTTTTTATGGTTTCGTGTGTTCGACTCAGAGAAAAACATGGATGCTAACCGCAAAGCTGTTGTTGCGTTAGCATTAGCCGAGTATCGAGCTCCAAAAGTCTGTGCTTCAACAACACACCCTCAAGGAAGAATTCAGTATAAATAGTATAATTCAGTATATTAGTGAAGTGAAAACGTTGGTGTCGTGTAATAGTCGATCAGTTTAGCATGCTAGCTAGCAGGAAATATGCTAAAAACATGGCCGACTTTTACAAATGTATTACAGTCACAACGGAGCTTGGGTTGCCAGTGCCTTTACCTACAGAAAAGAGGATGAATACAAGTTTTTCTCATTCTCAGTATGTGGACTGAGCTGCAGAGGCTTCACCAGCACTGATTCATGTTTGGCTATAGTTTCTGAGGTTTAGTTATTGACCATTCAGTTCAGAGTGGGTCATTTTAGGTTTAAACCAACTGGATTTTAGCTTTGAAACTGGCAACCCAATGAGAGACTTATGCGAGGCTCAAAACACAAAACAAAACTTGAAAATGTAGCATTAACAGCGTGGTACTCATGTCTAATATTTCTGTAATAAATAAGAAAACATAAAGAAAGAATAAATCTGCATTACATAATTGTTATCAGTAAAAGCTTTATTTGATTTGAACATGTCTATCTCATCTGGGGACACACTTTGGTCATGTTTATGAGATTTAACATGAATATTTTAGGTAGGGTTGGCTTCTGTAAGTGTAGTTTAAGTCTTTTGTCAATTATCTTATGCAAGAGAGAAGATAACCTTTTAGGAATTGGGCGCTTCATGTAGGAATGTCATAAATAACAGCTTTAACTTAATCCAGGAGGTGGAGGAAACCTTAATAAACATGCAGTGTCCACCCCCACCTGCAGCCTCGTGCATGACTGTTAGCTTAGCCCGGGAAAGACAAAGAGGAGATGTCAGGCTGTGTTTGCGCTCGTTCGGCTATATTTAGACCCTCGGCGATCCTGTCCAGGTGGTTCAACTGTTTGCCATTACCGGTAATGCACGGCGCAACAAGGCGTGTGCCCGGTGCCGAGATAAAGCCCAGGACCGAAAAAGGGTAATGGGTTTTCTTTGAGTGCAGCCATTGAAAAAGATGGTTCATGGTCTGACGTCAGCAGTGAGTGAAAGTGGGTCAGAGTCAGATATTATAGAGCTGCACTGAGGCGCATGGTGCAGGAGCAGGGCCCGAGCTTAATGTCAATATAACTGATATACAATGTGATGGATGAAAAAGAGAAGTTTACTCTAAAATATTTGCCCTAAAACCAGAGAGAAACCGGCCTGAATTTTGTCATTGACCCGACCTCGATGCTTCCTTAATGCAAATGATGTATTCTGAGCATCCAAATGACTTAATGCAATGAGTTTATAAGACTTTTTCACAACTTTCAGAGGCCAGATTGGAATTTTATCATTGCACTAAAGCAAACAACAACCACCATGCCAACTGCACACCTACTGATTCTCAGAAAATAACTTAGAATTGGTTGCACACACACCTCAACAACTGCCTATGTAATGAATCTGCATTGTACTTGAATTTGGTGCAAAATTTTTTGTCATAAATTTTTGACAGAATTTGAATAGTGCATATTTTCAGTTTCAATTTGACACTAGTTTATAGTTTTTAACCTTTTAATAATGTGCATAATGTTTAATAATGCTGTAATAGCCTTTTTATTTTATTTATGAAAAATGGATAAAGGTGCCTAAATTAATTGAATATTTTTTTAATGACAATAATGATAGTATTAAAGGCTTGTCATTGAATTTTAAGAGGGAATAAAAAGCATATCCACACTTCCTCCCCAAAAAAATCACAGTAAAATCATCACGTATTGTTTTATTATCGTATTGTGAGAATTGTTGTATCCTTAACTGTAAAACTAGGCAACATCTCAAGCAGGTGGCAAAACCTCCACCGGGAAATCACGTTACTTGTGACTGAAAGGGCATCTGGTCTAAATCTGCCATTGTGTCGCTGCTTCACTTGGTCGATCTTTAACAAAAAAGGAAGCGAGCCTAATGGAAAAAATCAATAAATTAATCTATAACCTATCTTAAAGTGTCTTAAAGTAATCCATTCAACCAATATATATATTTTTTACTGTAGTTTTTTTTTAGTTTTTATTCATCATCGCTTCAGCCTGTGTGTTTTTTAACAGCTTAGCCGACATGTTTCCTTATTTACATTACGTTATTTAGTGTGAATGTGCTGTTTAACATAGAACAAGCTCCCTCAGCCAATGTTTACTCTGTGTTCGACGGGTGTTTTTATGACTCCTTTTAACATATCGACTGTGAGAGCAAAGTTAAACACTGAATGGAAGAGGTAAAGTTCTGGTAAAAAAAAAAAAAAAAGTATTGATTCTGAGCTGCCTTGTGTGCTCGACCACTATTGTTCTATTGTATTGAACTAACTGCTACTTCCTCCATCCATCAGTGACCTCACCTTGTCGAGCCAAAACTCCCTGTTGCAATAGTCCTACTTACTTTCTGTTTTGTTATATTTTATGTAATGTACAAATTCTAATAACGCGACCAGTCCATTATCTAAAAAGTGTTAAAGAAGTTCACATTTTTGGCTCAGATTTTGGCTTTTTTTGTTCAGTTTTTTTGTTATTTTGACACAATTATGACACAATTTGAATAGTGCATATATATTTGGAACTTGTTAAATAACTTAACTTGGAGTAATGTACATGAATCCACAGCAACACATAATTTACTTAATGACAACAAAGACGTCAAATGTAGTTTCCTGTTTTGAAATTTTTTGGGACTTTTTACCTTTCAAAAAATGCATGTTTTCTGTTGTTTCCTGATTGAATAGTGGGTATTTAAATATTGCAAGAATAATATTATTGCTTGAATATTCCACAGTTCGTATATTGAGGTTCGTTGGTTCATTATAGGCCACAGTGTTTCCTCTTTCTTTCTTTTTCTTCTCTGTCTCTATCTTTCTGTCTTTCTCTCTCATCTCCCGTTGTCCCGGTTTTTCTATCTCTTAATTTCTTGCTTCTATCTTATCTTCTCTCTCTCATCTCCCTCCCTTCCCCTCTCTCTCTTCTCTCTCCATCCTCCCTCTC
>JACN01093678.1:0-10058 GCA_000787155.1 Scartelaos histophorus | reverse complement strand
CCGCCGCCGCCGCCACTCCCGCGTTTGGACGTCACCACGCTTTTGTTTTCCTTCCGTTTTTCCCGCTTGTGTCTCGCCGCTTCGTACTCCACCGACTCGTCCAGGCGCGTGATACCGTTTCGCCGGTATCGCTGGAGCTCGCGTACCTTCGCCCTCAGCACGCGCTCCTTGTGCATGTTCTCGAAAAAGTCCTCAAACTCTTTATTCGCCATGAACTGACATAAACTCTTCAAACGTGAACGCTGCTCCTTCTCCTCTTTCGTTATTTTTCTTTTAGGTGTGCTCGGGACATTCCCAGCTGCGCCTGTTGTGGTAGAACTTTGACCGATGACCCCGCCGCCGGCAACGCTCCCTGAACCCAAACCTCCGACGGCGCCAGGGACTCCCAACGCGCCCGGTTTTTCCTTGTCTTTTTTGTCTTTGCCCAAAAACGCCGGGACTAGACTGTAATCCCGAGCGATATTCTTACGCCTTTGCCGCTCGCGTAGCTTCCGAACATACATGTCGACGTGCGCGCGCTTCATGTCAATGTCGACATCTTCGTCGTCGTAGTTCACCGATAACGCGCTGATGAGCTTCTCCGCGTCCTGGTCGTACTCGATTTCGTAGTCGTCCCGTAGAGGCATGTAGCCCAGCTGCTGCTGCTCGGTGAGGCTGATGTCCAGAGGCGGGAGGGGCGTGGTGAGGCTGGGCGACAGGGGGCCTCCGGTGGGGCAGGTGTGGTCGGTCACCCGGTTGGGAATGCTGTCCGGGATGCAGGCTTTGCCCAGGTTTCCGTGGATGTACATGGTGACGTAGTGCTCCATCACCTCCTGAGGGGTGCGCGAGGGTCCCACGTGAGCCGCCATGTCCTCCTGAGTGCGAATACAATGTTAATTAGACAAGCAACAGTGAGTTGATTCAGGCTTTGATGCCACAAATACTTCCAAGGTTAATCATTTTCTTTCTTTTCACTTTGTATGTCAATCCAATCAACTTCTAAATACACTGTAGTTTCCAAAGTGCTGAAGAAAAAACAGGAAAACAAACAAATGAATGAATAACTAATACAAGGAGCAACAAACTGATATTTTGTTATGCCAATATTTATGTTCTTTATAGACTATGAGGGGACACCTTTTCTGTTAATGCTAAACCGTGATATTGCTTCATTCGATTATATTTTTTGCAAGTCTTGAATTGATTAAATCATTGTTAAAATGTCTATAACAAGGCTGAGTACGTGACATGTGATAAAAACCCAGATTCAGAGCCAAGGTTATGGAGTGACGCTTTGCTGTGAGAGGATAAGATAAATTGTGGAAAAGTTTTGACAAAGAAACCAAACAATGATTTAAAAAATACAGAAAATCCAGTGCAATGCATATGTGTGAAAAAGAAAACTAAGTTGTTGTGCATAAAAGTGATGATCTGTTTGCAACTGATTAATAATTGTGAAAGAAATGAAATGTACTGAAATGTTTTTGAAGGAAACATCAATGTGAATGTTTTGTCTGGAAAAGGGAAAAGGGGCAGATAACATAAGATCACTTTTCTTTCTGCTCCTTTTCATTGATTCCTTGTAAGTTTGATGTTGTTACACTGTTAATGTCTTTTTATATTTTATGAAATACACATAACATTAGTTTTAGTTGTGTGTAGATACAGTGTAGATACAAATGAATAAGCTCTTAGTCGTTGTTTTCAGGTTAGGGTGACCAGCATTTCAAAAAAATAATAAAAAAAGACATCCCTGGTTTTTTGGTGGTATAATAAAATTGTAAAACGAGTGCGTAATTAGGGAAAATTGTTATGCAGAGACAATTTATGACTAAAATGTGAGTCAGTATAGTCACATTTTCTTTGTGTTTTGGTCATTTTTAAGAAGCTTTTCTGCATTTTACCTAAACAAATTACAATACATGCCTCTCTTTACTGTTGGCAGGGATAAAACTGGTCAAAATGGGGACACATGAGATATTTCTTGTATAAAACTGGGACAAATCATTGGTTTTGGATAAATCTGGTGAGACAGGGGACGGGGGCTCAAAACTGGGACTATCCTGAGTAAATAATAAAATAGTTTTCACTGTACTATGCAGTTATGTATTGCAGTAGACACAACTACACTGCAAATTTCTCTGATTCTAAGATTTTAAAACTTATATCAGGTTATTCATCTTGTTTTCTAATGTATTATCTAGTTACTAGTTCTGAGACTGATAAATTCTAGTTTAGAGGTTTATTTTGAGATAACTTTAATTATCTGTTCATGCACCAAGATAATTTCACTACTATTAAGTCATTTTCTGATAGATTTAAGTGTTTATATCTTAAGGTTTTTGCAGAGCACAGTGTAGATACAAATGAATGAGCACTTGGGAGGTGTTTTTAGGCGGAAGTTTCGTCTGGGAATGGACGTCACAAACTAGTTCACTTTGCAAATCACTTTTACAGCTAAAACCTGCAGCATTAGCACAGAAATCATCATTTTAAGCGTAACAAAGTGCTGTACCCAGTTGCCAAAGCCGTACTGCTCGATGGCATCTAACAGCGACTGCTCTTCCCTGCTGGTCCAGCCTCCCTCCGCTTCGGGACCCCAGAGCGAGAAGCGGCCGCCGTCCACCAGCTGGTAGCCGTGCCATCTGCGGTGATTACTGATCTCTGCGCCCGCCGAGAAGCACTCCGGACACAGCTCGATGTCAGGACACTCCGTGCAGCGAAGCCGGAGGTTGGTGACATCCGAAAGGCAGTTAACGCAGTACTTTTTGCCCAGGTCGGCCATCTTGTCTGGCTCCTGCTTCTTGTTGTTGGAGGCAGAAGTTGACGCCTGCGCAGTGGCTCCGACGCAGAGGACTCTAAAATCCTGGCATTTCGCTCGGGGGGCGGGGTTGAAACTATCTTCGGAAAAAGATACAACAAAAATAAATCAATAAATAAAATAATTAAACACAAACGCCTATTTTGTATTCATGATAAGAATAAGGTTACACTTTTTTAATTCTTACATTATACGGGCGGAAATTACATAAGCTAATATGATTAATATGCAGATTTCTATACATCTTCAACACATAGAATATAACCCTTATAAAAATTTAACAACTTTTTACTGCTAGATTGTGTACAAAAGTTAATGACCTACACAATTTGGTCGAAATGCCTAGAATTTAACAGTTGCTATTAATATTCATGAGAGGGTGCAGGGGATTGGTCCAGAGCTGAAGTTTCCACGGCAACCGCAAAACAACCAATGGGCTCATTCACTAGAGCAACACAAGTCTGATAAAAAATCTGCTTTATTTTACACCTAATCAATTTTATTTTTGAAATGAGTGAAGAAATAGGCCAAGAAGGCACTTCTACTCATGGAGATGACTCTCCTATTCATTTTACAGACACAGACAATGTCCAGACCAGCACTGTGTTTGAAAATGAAGATCAACCTGCTAAGACTCAGGATTCAACAGAAGATCCCAAAGAAGAAAAGTGTCCAGGTGAGAAAATAAACCATCCTTAGCCCAGCCTGCATCACCAACATGACTTATTTCCAACAGTAACAAACAACTCACAATATTCCCATAGTTTAAAACTGAGCTGGCCTGGGTCAGATTTCAGATGAACTAATTTATAATATTTGTTAATATTAGTTAAGATTTGTGTAATTACAGGGCCTATAACATAAAACTATTCTGGCACATCTTCATCGTCACATTGTCAGTATAAATAAACAAAAGCTGGTTACATTTAATTATTCACAATAGTTTCAGAAATATTTAACATTATGTAATTACCAGTATAATTAAACAAAAGTGAATTACATTGTTTAAGTAGTTTCAGGAAGACATCAAAATCCAAAAATGTGATTAGTCAATAATAAAGTTCAACATTAGTGAATAATAATTACAGATGTTTCATAAACAATAATGCAGCATCAAATTGTACAACATGAACACGACCTGCTCAGTGTCTCATATCCATGAACCTTTTGCAATTTATTGACAGAGTTGGACGAAGATGGAAATCGAGATTATTTAGTCGACCAATCTGAATTGACAGAAGAGAAGCTGCCAGGTAAGAATGAAATTTTGTACAACGTTTAAAAGAAAAGCCCTATTATTGCTAATATATTTATAAATGTTAATACTACAGTAAACTTGGTCTATAACTGCTGTTTCTACCGAGTTTATAAGTCACTCATTTGTCGTAACCAAAGAATTCACCCGTTCACCCACACACGGTCTGTTAGGTGTCTTGCTCAAGGACATAATGATGACAATATGAACTGGAAAGAACAAGATTTGAACCACCAACCTTCCAGCAATCTTCCCACCAAAATGAATGAAAAACTGAACAAATTTGTCTACTGTAACTATTAGCTTGTTCTTTTGATAACTTTGTCATATTTGTTTTAATAAGAAACCATAAAATCAACACCAGTTTGATCAGTAAAAATCCTTTGAACCCGACTTAAAGCTTATCACAATCTTCTGCATGTGAATTTACTAAAAGCAGCTTAAACTTTTCCCAATGCTTTTATGAGTATTTATTTAAAATCATTTATTATTTGGACTTTGCAGAAACCCAAACAGAGCTGAACAATGACCTCATGTTACCAGATGATCACGACCTCAATCCTGAACCATCTGGATCAACTGAAGAGAAACTAGAGTTAGACCCAAATGAAGATCACAGTGACGCCGAACTCAACCCAGAAACTCTACCACAGGAGGACAGTTTGCTCCTGGAGGCTCCCACTGGTGAAGAAGACGCCCCCGAGCAACCGGACGACGAAACCCGAGACAGTGAATCCTCCTCAGGTGAACATGGAAGACCAGCCAGCGCCGACACCACCAGTTATGAAGAATACGCTTTACTTCTGCAGCAGCTGACAGAAGAACGAGCCAGCGCCACTGAACATAATAAGAAGCTGCAGGTGAAGCTCGCTGCGATACTGGCGAAGAAGCCCAAAGAGGAGATGGAGCGGATTCTGCAGGGGGAACTGTGTGCGGAAAGTTACGAGAGGAGTCTGGAGATGCTGACCGAGCTAAAGGTCAGCATGAGGGAGGAGAAAGAGACGGCGGAGAGGCAGGTGGAGGAGCTGAAGATGCAGGCGCAAGAAAGGATGAGGACGGTAAGAAAGGGAAACATGGATGCAAAATGCCGAAACTGAACTATTGAGAAAGCCTGAATTTATTTTGATGCTAAATACATTTTGTAATATGTAGTTTTCTCAACCCAAACGTGGCAAATTTGGAAAAATGTAGCCCTGGAAAAAGGTGACCAAACTTTTTTTTTTCTCGACACACTCCCAGTTTTTACCCCCGTGTAACCCGTCCCTACAGATTTATCCAAAACCACTGATTTGTCTCAGTTTTATACAAGAAATGTCCCTTGTGTCCCTATTTTTTTCACCAATCTGACACCTGCACACAGTAAAAAGAGGCATTTACTGTCATTTGTATGTGTAAAATGTAGAAAAACTGCTTAAAAATGCCTAAAACACAAAGAAAATGTGACTATTCTGACTCACATTAGTGCTGAGTGCAACGATTTTTCTTATTTATGCAATCGTTTGACAATTGAATTATTATAAAAGAACCCAAACCAGGCATGTCCCAGTTTTTTCTTTTGAAAATCTGGTCACCCCAAGCCTAGAAACATATAAAAATGAATTAAATGGCCTGTGCAGTGTATTATTCCCCATGTAATTCAGACTTGTTTAGCCTCAGTACAGATATATATATTGTGTAATCAGTCTCATAATCAAGAAGTGCGCGTTAGCATGCTACTTGTTGTTAGTTTTACCATCACAACATGAGAAATTAACTATGAAAAGCGCTAATAAGCTCATCGCAGTGAATAATTATGATGCTTTTTTTTACATTTAACACCTTTAGATAACAAATAATGCAGTTATATGCTCCAACAAAGCCTTTTTATTGCCTCCAGTTGGTATTTAGTTAAAAATTATAACAATTAGTGGATTCGTGGGCTGTGCAATGGCTGTTCTGAGTTTGCGACGCAGAAGCTCTTGACTTGAGATGGAGAGTGGATTCACCGCGCATACTAAACCGTGGGTCAAAGGCGTCACTGTCGGATACTTGCTCAGTGAAAGGCTGCAGTGCTGCAAATAGAAAACCTTAATCTTAGTTTGCAAAAAAAAGAAATCAGGTAAAAATCAAATTTGTATGTTTTGGAAAGCAAGAATTGTGCATCGATTTAGACTTAACTTGTCGAATATGTCGACACTGGACACTGTCAGCGGTAAAATACAATCTAAATTAATATTACAGCTTGCAATTAGTAGAAATTAATGAATAAATAAAAAGATTCTTTACAAATCTGACCCGTAACTTAGCATCACCCGGTTGCCATCACACTGAAAATTTCTCAGGGTCTTTATCTAATTCTCAGATTTATTCTCTACTTACTAGTTCTGAGACGGCTTCATTCTAGTCTAAAGTTTGGGGAGTTTGGGAGTTTGTCAAGTAAAATGATCACGGACAGATAATTTCACTACTTTCAAGTCATTTTCTGAGAGATTTAAGTGTATCTTAAAGCTTTTTTGCAGTGCAGGGAGACTGATTAGTATAATGTCAAAAGCAAAAACATTTCTGGTGAAACCCAAGAAAAGTTTAAGGCTTAAGGCACCTTTAAATCCTACAATATTATATTATTACAGTACTGATTATTAGTAATTAATTGAATGTGTAATCTCGTGCCAAGGCAACTACATGGACCAAGATCTTTGTTTCAGTGCAGTCGACATTAAGAAAATGTTAAAATATAGCGTCCTGATGTCCCTATTGACCAGGACAGTCCCAGTTTGGAGTCCTGTGTCCCATGTCCCAGCAGATTTTTCCAAAACCATTGATTTGTCCCAGTTTTAGACAAGAAATGTCCCTGGTGTCCCTATTTTGACACCTGACAACAGTAAAAAGAGACATACGCTGTCATTTGTTACAGAAAAATGCTTAAAATGTGAAAAAACAAGAAGAAAATGTGACTTTGCTGACTCACATGTTAGTCATAAATGGTCAGAGTGCAACAGTTTTCCTTAGTTATGCACTTTTCACAATTTTATTATTACCAACCACGACAAACGAGAGGTGTCTCAGTTTTTGATTTTCTGGTCACCCTTTATTAATATAAGCACCATGTAAAGTAAAGGTTGGACTAGTTGTGGTATTTTTTATGCTCTGTTACCTTCATCATATCTTTATTACTTAATTTACTCACTCAATTCTTGTAGGCGGACATAGAATGGCATGATCTGCTCTCCCTGAAGAGGAACGTGGCAGTGAAGCTTCTGAGTCGGAGTCTGGCTAATTCAGATGCCCTGGCTAAGGTGGAGTCCACGCTGGCCTCCGAGGAGAAGCACCACGACGAGCTGACCAGGCTGCGCCTAAAGAACTTCAGCCTGGAGAATCGGCTCCGGAGGCTGGAGCTGCAGCTCAGGGAGGCCGAGCGGAACGCCACAAACCCCTACCAACGAGAGTACGAGAAGCTCCACGCTCAGAGGACGGAGGAGAAGAAGCAGCAGGCCCAGAGGCAGCAAGATGCCATCAGAGTCCAGAGGAGGGTCATGAGCAATTTGCAGGTGGGTGATTTTATTTTTTTTACCGGTAGATGGACATGGACATAGTTAAGCTGCTCGACACCACGTTCCAAACAGGAAGTGAGCATCATCAATCATCGACTTGACTGAAGGGCGTAAGCTCCAGGTCAGGTCTTTGGCTGCTCTGATACTCACAGTCGCAATTCCAAACATGGAACTCCACAGTGGCCCCAATAACTGCTGGCCTCAATGAGCTTCATTCTCTCTGTCAGATAGTAATAATGATGGAAGCATCTTGTGACGTGAGGCTCAGCCAGTTTTTTCTTTCTTTATATTATTTTTTTCACGTTGTTGCCTGACCAGTTCCACTTCTCACAACTGGAACCTCACTTCTCGCTCCTGATATTTAAATTTTGACTCATTTTGGCACAACACTGACAGTTTCTTATAGAGAATGAATGTGATGTGAGTGGCCATAGTAACATGAAAAGTACCAATTCTACTTTGTGTTATGGTGTTTCAATTATAAAACAAAAAATGATCATTAAAATTAACGTTTAAATTAATTTTTAAAAAAGTATTCATGATGCTTTTACTCTAAATCAGGCCTGGGCATCGTACAGCTGCACATACGGCCCTTTGGTTAACTCTGTCCAGCTGTTACAAAATAAACTTTAAACTAAATTTGGTTCTCGACCGGAAACGGGTGGTTTGCCCTCTCCGGGCGGGTGAGGAGCTCCTGCCTCAAGTGGAGGAGTTTAAGTATCTCGGGGTCTTGTTCACGAGTGAGGGGAGGACGGAGCGTGAGATTGACAGGCGGATCGGTGCAGCGTCGGCAGTGATGCGGTCGCTGTATCGGACCGTTGTGGTGAAGAGGGAGCTGAGCCGAAAGGCAAAGCTCTCGATTTACCGGTCAGTCTACGTTCCTACTCTCACCTATGGTCATGAGCTCTGGGTAGTGACCGAAAGGACGAGATCGCGGATACAAGCGGTCGAAATGAGTTTCCTCCGCAGGGTGGCTGGGCGCTCCCTTAGAGATAGGGTGAGGAGCTCAGTCACGCGGGAGGAGCTCGGAGTAGAGCTGCTGCTCCTTCACGTCGAGAGGAGTCAGCTGAGGTGGCTCGGGCATCTGGTCCGGATGCCTCCTGGGCGCCTCCCTCGGGAGGTGTTCTGGGCATGTCCCACCGGGAGGAGGCCCCGGGGAGGACCCAGGACACGCTGGAGGGACTATGTCTCCCGGCTGGCCTGGGAACACCTCGGGGTTCCCCCGGAGGAGCTGGAGGAAGTGGCCGGGGTGAAGGAAGTTTGGGAGTCCCTGCTTAGACTGCTGCCCCCGCGACCCGGCCCCGGATAAGCGGAAGAAGATGGATGGATGGACTAAATTTTACCTCTTGTTGCATTGATTTTATTTTAGATTTGTTTTTATTGTCATAACACACACTCTTCCCCGTCTTACCAACGTGACAAAACAATGATATTTATGACTTTTTTACAATTTACATACAATTATTATCATGCTGAACTGATTTATCTTGTTTCTCATGTGGCCCCATGGAAAAAGTCCACCCCTGATCTAAATCAAAATATCTTTCTCTCAGGTTCTGTCCGGCGTCAAGCAGAAGCTCCACAGCACCAAGACAGAGATCCAGCTCCAACGAGAGAAACTGGCCCAAGCGGACGCCATTTTGGCTCAACGCAGAGACGAGCTCAGTCAAGTGAAGCGAGCTGGGGGCGTCCTGCAGAGGGCCAACGCCAGGCTGACTGAGCAGAGCGGCCTGCTGGGAAACGAAGTCCTGCTCAGAGACTACGACCGCACCAAGCAGGCCAACGCCGCTCTGGAAGAAAAACTACAGGATCTAAAGTGTCGACATGCGGATTTAGAATTCAGTTTGAACCAGATGAAGAAGAGGTCTCAGACAATGTGATGTGGACGGCACGGATTACAATTTAAAGTTGAAATGTTTAACTTTTTATGGCTCAAAAATATGTTGCTATGTTGAATTGGCCGTTTATCCTGTTACATTTGAGTTCGTTATTGATTTATATAAATGTTTGGAGTAATTTATATTTTTGTACTGCTGACAACTTAACGTTCACGACCGTTCAAACTGTTGGCTATAATATTTGTGTTATGCTTTAATTGACTTGTTAAGATACTCTAAGATAATCTGCAGTTGATTAAAGGTAAAATTGTGTGTTGACTAAATAAAAATACAATCAGATTTGAAACACAGATTTTACCTCAAGCTTTTTATGACGGAATCTTCTGTTTTTCCTGAGTTTTCTGTGAAGTTGTAGACAGACTCATGGCCTTATCACAAATTACTCACACATGAATGAATCAAAATACAACTCCAGGTTTGTTTTTGAGGAAGTAACACCAGCCTAACATGAAGTGAAGAGTCATTTCTGTGTAACCTTTATGACCTTTATGTATAGGGTGGTCAGGCTTCCCTATTTACCCAGGACGGTCCCAGTTTTGAGCCCAGAATTATACAAAACCAGTGATTTGACCCAT
>KN501215.1:7580-20030 GCA_000787155.1 Scartelaos histophorus | reverse complement strand
CCAGATGAGTATCTCTTGTTGTTCACTCGGACAACCGTCTTGATTATTTCTGACCCCCTTGACGGGTTGACACACTTATACACACTTTTTGTGTGTATAATCGAGCAGACGGCTACTTCCTGCTCTGTTTATTAGCGGTACTATAGCTGTGCTTGCTATGAGCGGCTGTTTTTGTTCTGCTCTTCAGTTTCACAGCTACTTTAATCCTTGAGTTTCTTTTTTTTCATATCCTGAGCAGCCGTTTTTCATTCTGCTTCAGCGTGTTTTGTTTCGTATTATAGTATTTTTTTTTAAATTTTTGTGCGGTTATACCGGCACTTGTACTGTTAGCCTTTTGTTTACAGTTTTTGCTCGGTGTCATTAGTGGCGTTTTCTGCCCGACCCGATTCTTTTGATTGGCGCCGCTATCATGCTTGCCTGTGTTATGTTATTTATTCCGTCTTTTGTTTAATTTTGGATCATTAGTGGTGTTTGCAGCTCAACCTGATTCGAACTCTGGTAACCTACATTTTTGTCACACTTGGTAGGTACTGCACAAGTGATATTTATTTATTTTTTATTAAATATTATATATTTATTTTTTCTGCCCAACTTGACTCTTATTGTTGGTTTCCTGTGCTACTCCCGCAGATTTGTATTCAATATGCTTGAGTTGATGGGCCGCAGAGCCTGCATGGCATCCATGCAGCATGATGATAGTCATGATTTATGTCCTTCATGCTTAGGCGTGGAACACTTGAGGTAAGGCCTTACAGAACACGCTTGCAGCAATTGTGGTGTCATGCCTCATTCAGTACGGGTGGCTCATCTGCCTGCGTTGGAGCCCACTGACAAGACACAGTCCACACAGTAACCTGCGGCGCAGACATCTGGCTTAAAGCACCAAGCGGGCACTGCCTCTTCGTTGGTTCCAAGAAAAAGGCATGGTAAGACTTCAGGATGCTTGTCTGCCCGACTGGACCAACTGACTTCAGAGCTGGCCCAAGTGAAGGCTCTTCTACATACTGTTCATCTACAACTTGTTGAACATGATTGGGATCCAGGCTTTGATCCTTGGGATGTGTCAGTACACAAGGAGGATGCCATCTCTGTAGCTGCGTCGGATACACTTTTCCGGCACAGCTCTTTCGTATTGGACTCAAGAGCCTCGGAAACAGGTTCTCATGTTTCTGTGGATGACCAGGATGATGACAGCAGGACTTCCTCTGTTGTTTGTTCTGCGATTGCCCATTCGCAGTTGGACATTCCTCGGCAGACTGAGGCCACTAGTACTCTTTTTTTTAAGCGACAGCGATCTGTCCCTCCCATTGCCATACCTCCCTCAAAAGAATACATTGGAGAATTACATGCATGCTGGACCGATACAAAGGCATTATCACGTTTGATATCCAATGGCAGAGCTCTAGCATCTATACAGGATGCCCCCCAGTTTCTCTCAGGGTATCTCAAGGTATCTCTACCTTGCTGGACAAGGGAGCTATATGCCTGTCAACCCCCAGCAGGATCCAGGGGGCTATTATGCAAGGTATTTTCTGGTGCCAAAGAAGTCTGGCGATCTACGTCCAGTTTTGGACCTTTGGGTTCTTAATGCGTTTTAAAGATACTTTCGTTTCACATGCTGCGAACCACAGAGATGTTGCAGGTAATATCTCCGGGCGACTGGTTCACCTCCATAGATCTCAATTATGCATATTTTCATGTCCTGATTGCTCTACCTCACCAGCAGTTTCTACATTTCGCATTCCAGGGTCAGCACTACCAGTTTCGGGTCCTCCCTTTCCGGCTGTCCCTGTCACCCAGGATCTTCAACATGTGTGTTGCCAGAGGTTTGAAGGTCCTTCCATATATGGACGACTGGCTGATCTGTGCCCCCACTTACAGTCAAGCAGTTCGAGACACACAAACGGTTCTAGATCATATGGGTCGATTGGGTTTGCGGGTCAACCTGCCGAAGAGCAATCTGGTTCCATCCCGAAAAACAGTTTTTTTAGGGGTTGCCCTGAATTCGGTCACTATGACAGCCTGTCCTTCGACTCAGAGAGTCGATAGTATCATCGACATGCTTCATAGTCTTCAAACAGACCGGATGTTGCCGTTTGTATTCTACTTTCGTCTCTTAGGGAAACTGACCGCTGCCTCTACCAAGGTGCCACTTGGGTTGCTGCCTCTTCGTTCCAAGCAGATTTGGCTGAACAATCAGCATTTGAATCCAGCACGGTTCATCCACAGGCGTTGTTGGCTGCATATGTCACCTCAGTGTCTCGGGTCCCTATCAGGGTGGAGGGACCGGTCTTGGATAGAGAGAGGTGTTCCATTGGGCTCTCTTCCATCTCGGAGGGAAGTAGTGCACACAGATGCATTTCTGACGGGTTGGGGTGCCACCTGGCAGGGACGCATGGCACAGGGGACGTGGTCCCCAGGTGCCAGCAAGGAGCATATCAACGTTCCGGATCAGTGCGGCTGGCGTTTTTTTCTGCCAGTTCTGCAAGGCAGACATGTGATAGCGCGCTCCGACAGCAAAACTGCAGTTCATCACATCAATCGCTCTGGAGGCACCAGGTCAGTGAAACTGATGATGTTGACACAACGGCTCCTTGTTTGGGCTGCTCCCCTCTTCTTCAGTTTGAGGTCCACCCACGTTCCGGGGATACGCAATGGACCAGTTCAAGCCCTATGGGCCAGGATGCACTAGCACACGACTGGCCCCGCACCCTACTTTATGCATTCCCACTATTTTCGCAGATTTTCCAGATGCTTTTGAGAGTGCATCAGGAGGGACACAGCTTCCTCCTGGTGGCCCCATTTTGGTCGGCCAGGATTTGGTTTCTGCTCCTGTGCAGGCTCTGTTGTGGGCCACCAAGACCCCTGCCCTTCAGGAGGGATCTCTTGTCACAGCTGGGAGGGAGGCTTCTACACTCGAATCCGGAACGGCTTCAACTTTGGGTGCAGTTGCTGCAGGGTACGGCACAAGTTTCACTTTTTTTCATTTGAGTATTGTGGGGAGATAGGTCACACAATTTCCAATGCTAGGGCACCATCTACACGGCGATTATATGTGAATAGGTGGAAGCTCTTTAATGGTTGGTGCCATAGGAATGGCCTGAACACAGTGTCCTGTCCGGTGTCCTCCATTCTGGGGTTCTTGCAGGAACTCCTGAACCAAGGACGTTCACCATCGACTTTCAAGGTATACATTGCTTCAATATCTTGCTGGCATCGTGGTGTGAATGATGCTTCTGTGGGGAATGACAGGAATGTTTCCCTTTTCTTAAACGCTTCACCTCCCTCGGCGTCCTATTGCTCCACCCTGAGATTTGTCATTGGTTTTGGATGCACTACAAGCTTCCCCATTTGAGCTGGATCAGGTGGACCTGAAGTGGGTCTAATTTAAGACTGCTTTCCTTTTGGGAATGGCTTCAGGCAAGCGTGTTGGTGAACTACAGGCTATTTCTATCAGTGAGTCCTGTTGCAGATGGAATGCGGATGGTCTGGGGGTAACTCTTTGGCCTGATGCCTCTTTCCTTCCACAGGTACTTTCCTCTACGGGTAACACCCTTCCGCTCCAGTTGGCCCGGTTTGGTACTGGGGACTCTACTGAACCTCTTTGCCCAATCTGTGGTCTGGAAGTTTACATGAGGATCACGATGAATGTTTGGAAGTCTGAGTGACTGTTTGTCTATTACGCCGGCCCTAGGACAGGTTTGGCTCTTTCAAAGCAGCGCCTTGCCAAGTGGATGGTGGAGGCCATTAAACAATGCTATGTTTCTCAGGACCGTCAACCACCGTCTGCTGTGAGATGCCATTGAACCAGGAGCATGTCTACCTCCTGGGCAGCTATGAGTGGAGTGCCTCTGGAGGCAATCTGCTCGGCAGCCTCCTGGACTTCACCATCAACGTTTGCCCGGTTCTACAGGGTCAACATTGCAGTCTCCAGTCTACTTGAGGGGCTTCTGAGACAGCACCCTTCCAAGTTACAAGGTAGGCGTGTGTGCTTTTGTATCTCTGGGATCCCTCGGGACTTTGTTGGTATGTATCATCAAGTGCTTGAAGCACCGCCTCTGGTGGTGAGCAGGGATGATATAGAACAAGAGTTACGTATGTAACTGCGGTTTTATGAATCCCGGATGACCGCCAAAGTGCTTAGTCCCTTGGAATCTGCAGTAGTTTGCGAGAAGAGAAGGGACTAAGCTCTCAGTGTCACCTGACTATATAGACTCACGTGGGGCACCGGGAGGTCACAAGTGATGTTGTTGTCCTTAGCTTCTCTACCTTGATCATTCAGTGCTTGAAGTACCGCCTCTGGCAGTCATCCGGGATTTATAGAACTGCAGTTACATACATAACTCTCAGTTCATTCCCTCAGAGTGTTTCCTCTGGAAAGTCTGGGAGTATTTCCTCTGGATGGTCTGTTGCTGCCACATATGGTGTGTCAAGTCTTTATTTGAGGAATGTAGGTAAAATTTGAAAAGCCCAGAAAACAGACACAAGGTTCAACTCAGTTTAACGACTTTTATTCAGTTTTTCAACTTTTCAGGAGCAGCAGTTGTAGTAGTAGTAGTAGCAGGTTAAAAACCTTTAAAGCAAACAAATATATTAAATCATGAAATTACATTTTACATTTGTATTTAAATCTATTTGCATTTTATTCCATCTATTTTAATAATATTTATAAATGTTTCTTTTAAATATTAACTTTAGCAATTTACTATTTTAATCAATAATATAGATTATTTTTTATACAAATTTAAATTACTAGATCTATTAATCAAATTCAATACTTTACAGTTCTTTATCAATCTTTAATGAATGAATACATAGCTTTTAATTGTTAAATAATATACCCTTTATTTTAAATTAGCACTCCTTTAACCAAGTGAAACTTAAATTCACTCTACACCACACCAAATGGGAATATGCCCAAAGAATCAATTGCCAACCAAATTAACTTGTTTAATTCAATGCTTTTTGGGGTGGGTTTTTTTTTTTTTTTTTATTTATTTATTTTTTGTATCAGAACTCAAATTATCACTCTCTGAACCCAATTGTTTATTTACTGTTAAACAAAATCTAGACATTGGCTTTATACTCCTGGAGTATAGTGCCAAGTTTTAAATTTCACAAATTTAAATTATACTTACAACTTATTTTTCAGGTAAAAGTACTCACCGGTGGTGTCTCTGTTCCCCTTTTTTTTCTTTTTTGTTTGTCTGTCTGCGCACCTGGCCCAATTATATGAAGAAGCAAACACCACCGGCTTACCTGGATTTTCTTTTCCGCCATCTACTGGCCAGACAAGGCATGACATAAAAGAAGAGAGGAGAGGTAAGAGAGGAGCAGAGGAGAAGAGAGGATCCGAGAGGTAGAGCTTTTTGACTTGACATGGTGTAAAAAGCCTTTAGCATCTCAAATGTCAAATAAAAAAATCAAAAAGTATCACAAAATCTTGGACCATATGCACAGTACTTTTAGTTTTGTACACTATAACATTCAAAAGACAGTGGTTTGTATTGGCTGCCATCTCATTCTGAGTTATTTTAACAGGAGATGGTCAAGTATCTCCCCAGACATGTGGGGTCACCCTGACAGAGCACCCAAACGTCATGTGTGGCAGTGATGTGATGCAAGCTTATTTTGTGAATGTGCTCCAGTTAGGATGACATGACAGGCATAATATCAAGTCAAGAAAAGATGTTTCTAAAATTGCATTGTGGTTCTTTTGAAATGTTCACCAGGTCATATAATATAGTTTTTGGACATCAAAGCTTCAGCAAACAATGTTGTTTGAAAGGCATTTACAAATAATTTTCAGGTCTTTAAGTGAAAATGTTACAAGAATATCTCCAAAACAAATACAAAAAACAAGAAATACAAAAATTATGCAATGAATAAACATGCATGAAATAAATCACATGGATGCCAAAACACTAATTTATATACATGTTTATTCTTTTATTTAGATTTGGTGACTTTTAGGTTCTTTCAGTGTTATCCTACCTACAACCAGTGCATTCTGTTGTTGTGTCCTTTTGCAAGACATGTGTCTTGATATCAGTGCGATATTGAAGCTTTTGCTGAAATGAAGCATCAACATTTTCTAAGCCTCCCCTGTCTGTGTGCCCATGTGTCATCATTTGTCTTCACTTGTAGCGGGGATCTCCAATGAAACTCAAGCTCAGTCAGGAAATGCGTTTTTTTGTCTGGTTTGTTGAACTTTTCCACAGAACAAAAAGGTGCTACAATATTTACAGTGATTTAAAAAAAAGTCAATTTACCGGCAAACTGGAAAAGAACAACAGGTAGGCATCCTGAAGTTACCTATACAAAACAAAACTACAAATAAACATAAAATGCAGACAATTGCCTATGTAAATGACTCATGGCTCACGTGACTCCCAGAACCCACACACCGGGAGGATTTAGGCTACCGGCGCATATGTGTCCGGGTTTGCCAGATTGCACCTCGGGAGGAGGGTGAAGGCGGCAGTGCGAGGGTGAGTGAATTACTGATTTTTTGGGGGATTTAGATGGCTCAGCCGATACTGAGACGGGCATGAGCGTCTCCACGTGCTCTCCCCGGGCACCGCGCTCTTAGGGACGGACCTGCTCCATCACAACTGAATAAGATTTTTCTTTTTGACTTAAAAATGACCCATTTGTTTAAAAATATGGCAGAATATTTAAACAATCAGGCAACTAATTATTTTACATCCCAGATAAACACATTTTATGATTATTTTTTCAAAAGTGAATTTGTAATCTACATCGGTGAGTCTTGCTATGGATTTTTAAATCTCAGTTTCGCTATTGGCAAATAGCAGTTGTCAGCCATAGCAACACAAATCTCAGATATCACATGAGCTCAAAAACAAGATGGAGAGTCAACACTAAACAATGATGAATGAGGCCCGTACAATAGAAATTTCACCTGAGTGTTACAACTCTAAAATCCTCCTCTGGTCTTCTGTCTCCTGGCACACCCACGCCACAGTGGAGTAGTACTAACCCAACAGGGAGAAGATACATAGGTTGTAACTAATTATAATATTAATGAATTCTGTGCTGCCTGAATCTCACTCAGACAGCTTTCTAAATGTTATTCTAAATCACTTTGTAGTCACAGGGGACGAAGGCGTTTCTTACAGAGGAACTAAGAGGAGGAGCGGCTGAACATGAGAGAGAATCACTTTGTTGGGATCTGCCAACCATGGAAAACAAAAACACCTACACACACGCAATAAGATGTAACAGTTGAAAGAAGACTTTAGTCAAAACTTGAAACTTCAACCATTCAAAAATAATTGTATGCATTTGTCTGTGGGAGTTGGAATCACACTGCCAACCTGTGGATCTGACCAATGATGTTTATTTTTTGAGACGAGGGTTCAAACCACCAACCTTCATATCAGTGGACAAACACTGAGCTACAGTACTGTTGCCCTTTGTAAAGAAAGGGGTATAATATGTCTGGAAATGTCTTTAAAAAAAAAAAAAAAAAAAAAAAAAAAATCACAAATATGGAGCTGATCTCGTCCCCTACAAAAATGGCACTACTATTTGCCCACATGGTAATATACTTCAAAGTTTAATACTGATGGCTGAATTCTCAAGTACGGTACGAATGAAGCTGGGACCAGTTGTTTCTCATAACACATCTGACCTTTTCCATGTCAAGAGGAAATGGAAATCTGTTATTTTTACCCGTGTCCTGAAGACGGCAGATCTAACCTTTAGAAATGACGGCTTGCATATAAAATGACATATTTAGATTAGGATCAAACCCAGCTCTATCTCCTGCACCTTCTGTTGCTGTCAAATGGTAAGAGCTTTCATTTACAATTGCAGTGTGCGAGAAACAGAATTTGAGATGGACTATCCGGGTCAGTGGTGCGTCTGGAGGAATATGAATGTTGCTCTGTTTGCTGGTGTTGTGTCCGCTCCCAGACGAAGACAAATTGCCTGGTGCAGGAGCAGTTACTTGAAAGACAAAAACAACAGAAGGCAATGGGAATGTTATCTTTGGGTTAAGCCAACCATTGTGTTGAATCGCTAAAGGCTTTTCTGTGACATTGATTTGCTCTGGACTCAACATACTAGAATTACTACATAATTACCGAGTCAAACAAAACTGATGATTTAAGTTTGATTTGTTTGTTTCTCATAATTTATCCTGCTATCTGTAGGGTCAGTGCAATTCTCTTACCACATTTGTTGGGTTACAACCATAGACTGTATACATATAAATGGTAAATAAAGCTGCTAGCCATTGTATTCCAAATAGGAAGTGGGCATGGGCGCGTTTCAGCCCCATTGATTCCACTAGCTCCACTAGCTTCAGCTTTCTATTAAAAAGCATTGCCCCTCTTTTCATTGCTGCTGCTGCCAGGCTTGTAATTTTGGTCCTAAAATGTTTGTATTAACCCACTCTGCATGATTTATTTTGCTGTTTTGTCTATAAATCAAGATATGAACATTAGCTCCAAATTCGGCCATATGCTTGCTTCGATGAGCTTCATTTGGCTGGAGTCAAAGGCTATGGGTGATGTCGCTCACTCTTAGTTCACTTTTTTATACAGACTATGGTCACAAAACATGCCAAATACTTCTAATTGTCAGGATATTTACAATAATTAACAAAATAACAAGTCTCAAAACTAAGTCATAAAGGACTACTAGTGTCTAAAGGTTTACAAAGTTGCACAAAACTACAGGGAGACACAAAAAATGTGGCACACAATCAGAGTCAAGCGTTTGCAAACTTTTTCAGTTATCATCATCTCTACAGTGATTGCTACAGGCTAATCTGCACACAAATCTCTCATTATTTAATTTTTGCTATGAATAAGGTGCATGAAAAATGGACTTGCAGTGCTTGTGTCATGTCTTCATTTGTTTTGTTTTTTTTTTTTTTTTATAAGATTCCAAAAATGTTAAAAACAGAACTCATTTGAAATGGTATGCAGAGCTCCAAAGTTATCCTCATTTACTTTATGCATTCCAAGCATCCTAATTATTCCCTGCAATGAGTTTAGCTTTCACAATTCTCAGAGACCAGCAAGTGACGGTATAGCTAACAGCAACTAGCATGCTAATACACACTTCCTGATTATTGGACTGTGGACACATTTTGCTCAAATACATGGGAAAAGTAGGGAAGCTTGGATGTAACTAGGCTGACAAGCTAATCTATCTCCAATTACATCTAAATGTGCCACTTAGGGATTTGAAAGTGGGTCCATGGCACTGATACAAAAGGATAGAAAGCCAAGAAAGATTTGTTTGAATTTTGAATCCATAACGAGACATTTTCTTGCTGTGTAGGCAACACTAGCATGACCAAAATGTATTTCATTTCCTTTTGGAGCAGCCCAGAACAGTTCCATATAAAATGATTAATGTCTTTGATTGGATTAACAGAAGTCAATTTTGCCTCGTATCACTTCAGTAAAATGTGCTTTTGGTTGAGTGGGTTGCATTATTCTCCCCCACACAAATGTAAGACATAATTATTTTACAAGTGCTTAACGGTGGACATTTTCATAAGAATAAGAAGGTTCTGTGAGGATACAAACTCCATCACAGCCATAATTGTCTGATATTTCTTTGGTCATTACCAGAGTGTAGATGTCAGTTTTATAATTTAAAGCAAAATACATAAACGCTGAAGAAATGACAAATTGATCTTCAAATTTTAGTTAATGCCTTCTAGGATATGTGGAGTTTTGTTAGAAGGCATACTATGTTGTTGTTTTTTTTTTTTGTTTTCTTTTCTTTTTTTGAAGTACATTATCATTCCACATATTTTAATCTCATGTATGTCTCTGAGTTTTAATTTATTAAAAAATGTTAATAAAAAAGCAAGATTTTTCAAACATGAATGAATCGATCAGATTAAAACTCATGATCAAATCATGATTAGGAAACCCATTGTAACATGGTTGATGCATTGTATGATTCCTTTAAATAAGATATGTTATATAAGTTTATACCATACAACTTGAATGTTCATTGTTTACTGGCATTTTCATTTTTCCCTGAAGTGCCCTTAGCCCTGCACAGTGTGGAAAATTTCCAGGCTCCTAGTGCGGATAGAAGCTGATTTAATCTCACAGTGGGAAATGCTCTCATCATAAAGGATCTTAAACACCATAGCACCATAATGAGACTCAAGCCTTGAACCGTCATATACTCACTCGCTAAAGCCAATGTCTCATATCACCTATTCATTTGCATTGGGCTTTGGAGTGATTCGTAATGAGGGCCGCCTGCAGTCAGTGCATCCACGGGAATCCTGGAGTGGAAGGCTTACGGAGCGTTCATCCTGATTTAAACCATCAGATCTCCTTAAAACAGGCTCCATTTAACAGATTATCAGCTTATGGAATAAAGCTTGGGACAAATAATAATGAATGCAATAATATGTGTTTCAGCTCTTGGCTTCGTTCATGGTTCTTTAAAAGGAAATCTTTCAGCATTAGGAGGAACTGTGGTGGAGATTAGCAACCTCCCACTGATCGTATACCCACTGAGATATTAATGATTTCTTACTTAATATGTCTCGAGTCAGTGCCACGTGTCTGATACCATTTGGTGGGGAAGTTTTCAAATCTGTATGCACCGAGGCAGGTTTAAATGTATGCAGTTATAGATTTGAAATTAAAAATACTCTACACTACTCTCTACTCTACACAAACACTAAACAACGTAAACATGTGTAAACGTACAATAGCTACCCTTCACTTGCCTCACATTCTCCATAGGCTGTTAACAAACGAACAAACGCTAGTTTAGTTTAGTTAAGTTAGACATGACCAGAACCCAATGTTACGTGATTTAGAAAACAAACTTCCCGAGGTGGGCTGTGGTGGTGCCAGTGGCGGTGGCTGTAACTGTCCCTGATGAAAAACTGTGAAGTGCCGCTAAAACGGCTCTGCTTATCTGCTCATCTGCTTACCAAGTAGACCTACTTGGTTGAAAGGGGCGGACGGGCGCAATCAGCAAGCAAGCGTTAAAAATGTAATTTCCGTGAGCCTGCATGTTTAGGCCTAAAAATAATTAGATTAAAATCTAAATACGTATAATAGCCTACCTGTGTCAAAATCACTTCCCAAAATATTCATAAAGAATTGAAAAACTGTGCTAAATATTTTAATCCTTTTTTTTTTTTTTTTATCTCCCTCTTGCCACTAGGGGGTGGCAAGCAAGCAACCCTTCTCGCTTCTTCTGGAGCTTTTATTTTGGTAAATTTTAAATTTGCATATTAGCTAAATATTTAGTTTCACCCAAAACATTTAAATGTAACATGTATATTTATCATTTATATTTATCATTTATATTTAACATTTAGATTTCAATATAACATTTAGATTTAGATTTAACATTTATATTAACATTCAACATTTAGGTGTAATATTTAATATTTATACTTAACTATTTACATTTTCTCCAAGTTGACAAATATTGCTTTAAATGTGCAAAAAAGTCTCACAAATTTTCATACCTGTTTTTTGAACATTGTTTGAAGCTAAATGTCACAAAAATGTTTAAGGTTTTTTCAGTAAGAGCCGCTCTATGAAGTAATAGGTAACGATAGAATGATAGTAATAGGATTGACTTTTTGAGCATTTATTCACAATGCTTATTCACAATGCTTATTCACAATGTTTCCCAATCAAAAACATACCTGGAATTGTATTGAAGATTTAATTGTGCTTATTTCAGCAATCGTTTGCACTCTGTTTGCTTCCCTGAGTATGAGAATACACTTGGTTTGAATACTCCTAGGATTGTGATGTCATAAGCAGAGACCGATTCATGTTTTAAGTCAATAAATGATCACCTGATTCACCTGATCACCACCTCATTCTAAGCATCTGTGCCATCAAATTGTATTCACTACTACTGCGTGATTATATCAACATGTTGGGGCATGTTCCTTAATTATTTTTTTTTTCATTGACATACTAATTATAAATCTAATGGAACTGTACACCATATTGGAGTATGGGGAGTACCCATGTTGAAAAATGTCAAAGCTGTTGGTTTAAGCTTTACAATCTGAGATGGCAAAGCAAAGGTACCCATTAGCATGTTTAAAGGCCATTAACGTACACATAATCCATGCCTTCATGCCATGCGATGCTTGGAATAACCAGTGCCCTAACTTAATAACCCTCAGCTTTCATCTAACACATAATTGAAAACAACCTTATCACACGTCTTTAACATTTATTACTTTTAACATCTGGCCCATTAGCAAAGGATGACAGCAGTCTTTACAACCTGCCAGATACAAACACACTGAAAAGAGAGAGACAAAGAGAGGCTTCTCCAGATCGCAATCAGCTCTGTGCTTGTTCAGGACGCCAGGGAACAGCTCTCTCTCTGAGGGAACTCTCCACGGGACTGCAAATGCTGGCTCCAAAACACCACAAACATAAAATAATATTCTTG
>KN501211.1:4624-18177 GCA_000787155.1 Scartelaos histophorus | reverse complement strand
AGGATCGGCTTCACTGTGGCTTTCTCTGCTCCACCGCTTATCCATATTTCACACCAGGCTGCAGGATCAGGTACAAGTCTCACGCTGAACTGACAAGATCATGCTAACTGTGAAGGAAAATCTACTTACAATATTTTAACAATGAAGTGTATTTTTAGTGATTCATGCATGTTTGAGTAATCCTAGATTGTCCTTCCCCACCCACATCCCCTTGTATTTTGTGATTATTTATTACAAATGTCAAGTATATTAAATTCCGTTATATATCAGTTTATTTGGCTTGTTCTGTCGCAAAACACGAATATCCAAACATGAAAAGGACTGTCCAGAATTTTGGATTCCCTAGTGAGCCAGAGTGTTGAAGACGTGTGGAGTCACTTTTTAAAATATTCCACCCAGTTCTTGTATTTGCAGAGGTTGTGGTGCTAGGCTAGTGCATGTCAATGGGTTTAGTTAGCATGCCACTAAAAACTTACTTAAATCTTACCCACTCCACAAAATACCCGAGGAAAATCTATTATTACGCCAGACTGTCCATGTAAATGTCTGTGTTGATAGAATAATTTTAGAAGTAAAACTAACCTCGCATCGTATGAATTGTCGCATTTTGAGGGACTATTTTCTCAGATATCAGTTCGCCGCTGCTAAGCTTTCTTTCAGGAAGTAAGCGACAACTCACTGCTACTTCTCAGACATAAATCCTTTAAATACAAGGTTGGTTTTACTTCTAAAATTATTCTATCAACACGGACATTCACATCGACAGTTTGGTGTTATAATTGTTTTGCCTGAAGACTGTTTTTAGTGGCATGCTAACTAAACCCATTGACATGCACTAGCCTAGCACCACGACCTCTGCAAATACAAGGACTGGATGGAATATTTTATAAAGTGACTTCACACATCTACAACACTCTGGCTCACTAGGAAATGAGACTCCAAAATTCTGGACCATCCCTTTAAGGTGCCTTGTCAGTGGGACCATCTCCAGATCTTGAGCTAGTCTTGGTCAGGACTACCTTAGCTGGAGGATTAGACCTATGATGCATGTTTTAGGTTGATAAAACTGGAGAAAATGCACCCAGACAAAGGAAGAACATGCAAACTCCACACAGAAAAGTCCGGGAATCAAACCCAGAACATCATTACTGTGAGGCGGGAGTGTTCAGCCACTGTTACATTACCCATAAATCAAAGTTTATTCTTCTGCAGGTTCACTTGAAGAAATGAGAGAACCTTTATTTTTCCAATATTTTCAGTAACACGTCTGTTTTGACATAATATCATGTTTTATTTTTTACAAATAAGAATCTGACATGGAAATAGAATATGTGAACCGCCCAAACTTCAACCTAACACAAAAAGTCCAACAGCAGAAACACGACTGTGAAGATGTCAACATGAACCCAGTGCGGCCCACACTCAGACTGCATCATGAGCTGTGTGTGTGTGTGTGTGTGTGTGTGTGTGCGTGTGTGTGTGCGTGTTATTCTGTGTATGTTCTTTTTTGTGTGTCTTCTACTTTGTGTGTTCTGTGTGTGTTCTTCTTTGTGTCTTCTACTTTGTGTTTTCTTCAGTGTGTGTTCTTCTGTGTGTCTTCTACTTTGTGTTTTCTTCTGTGTGTCTTCTACTGTGTGTTTTCTTCAGTGTGTGTTCTTCTGTGTGTCTTCTACTTTGTGTTTTCTTCTGTGTGTGTTCTCCTGTGTGTTTTCTTCAGTGTGTGTTCTTCTGTGTGTCTTCTACTTTGTGTTTTCTTCTGTGTGTCTTCTACTGTGTGTTTTCTTCAGTGTGTGTTCTTCTGTGTGTCTTCTACTTTGTGTTTTCTTCTGTGTGTGTTCTCCTGTGTGTTTTCTTCAGTGTGTGTTCTTCTGTGTGTCTTCTACTTTGTGTTTTCTTCTGTGTGTCTTCTACTGTGTGTTTTCTTCAGTGTGTGTTCTTCTGTGTGTCTTCTACTTTGTGTTTTCTTCTGTGTGTGTTCTCCTGTGTGTTTTCTTCAGTGTGTGTTCTTCTGTGTGTCTTCTACTTTGTGTTTTCTTCTGTGTGTGTTCTTCTGTGTGTCTTCTACTTTGTGTGTTCTGTGTGTGTTCTTCTGTGTGTTCTGTGTGTATTCTTCTTTGTGCGTGTTCTTCTGTGTGTCTTCTACTTTGTGTGTTCTGTGTGTGTTCTTCTGTGTGTTCTGTGTGTATTCTTCTGTGTGCGTGTTCTTCTGTGTGTCTTCTTTTTTGTGTTATTCTGTGTGTGTTCTCAGGGTGTGTTCTCCTCTGTGTGTTCTCTGTGTGTGTTCTTCCTTGTGTGTTCTCCTCTGTGTCTCTATGTGTATTTGTCTGTATGTTCTCTCTGTGTATTCTACTGTGTGTTCTTCTGTGTGTGTGTTCTCCTGTGTGTTTTGTGTGTATTCTTCTTGTGTGTGTTCTCCTCTGTGTGTATGTTTTTCTGTGTTCTTCCCTGTGTGTCCTTTGTTTTCTCCTCTGTGTTTTTCTGTGTGTTCTCTTCTGTTTGTGTGTTCTTCTGTGTGTCCTTTGTGTGTTCTCCTCTGTGTGCATTTCTGTGTGTTCTCTGTGTGTTATCTTCTGTGTGTTCTTCTTTGTGAGTTCTCCTCTGTGTGTTCTTTATGTGTCCTCCAGTGTGTGTTATCCAGTGCGTGTTCTCCTGTGTGTGTCGTCCTTTGTGTGTTCTCCTGTGTGTGTCGTCCTTTGTGTGTTCTCTGTAGGCCCCACTGACTCGGGCCTCACCTGGACGAGGTGCTCTGGCTTAAAGGTGCATTGTGTAACATTTCTCGTGGAGGCCCCGTCACCTGCTTGTTTCTATGGATACGTCACAGCTCAGCCTGGAATATTCCACAGTATGACATTAAACAGCTCTATGTTACATTTCTTTAATTGCAGGTGGTTTCACAGCTCAAAAATACCTAGAAAATCAGACATTGTGACTGTGAGCGGGGTCGCCTCTCCACAGATCTGACCTGTAACCACTCCAAGCAAAGCAATAACATCTTCATGGAGAAAAGCAAGTTACACAATGCACCTGGAGTTCTGGACTGTTGAGAATTCTCAGCAAAGCAATAACGTAAATATGCAGGGGAAATAAATCATGAAATTTACAACTAAAGTGGGAAAGTAATGACAGTTTTGAAACAATACGACCAGTTTTCATTCTTCTGTTCATCTTAACGTCTCATATTTGATGCTTTTATTCATGAACACAGTGGACATTGATACTCTACTCTTCCCTATTCTGTATCTTTGTCATTTGAGCGGAGTTTATTCAGTCATTTCTATTTTCCTTAACCTCAGCTTGTACAAAGGCCTGTTTGAAGCCGTGCATATACAGTATCAATGTACCGCACTGTTTCTTTAAGTCATGAGATCTAAGCTTATTTCAGCTCTTTCACTGTTAAAAAGCCGAACAAAGAGCAGACAGGAGGCTGTGAGGGACGCAGGTGGTGCTGGGGGGATCCGGTGGTCCGATTGTCTACAAATTGATGGAGTGTTTTTGTGAATGAAACATGATTCTACGATTCTGTTCAATGACCACAACTTTATAGTTCCCACAGGAGGAAGTGTAGAGCATGTAAAGCATCCCTCAAAGCTGCTGTCAGGAGCGTATGAGGAAAAAAGAAAAAAATAGGCTATACACTATATAGAACTATCACGTAAATCTTATCAAAAACTAAATAAACATGGCAGCTATGTCATAATTTAAGATGGATTGTAAGTCCTTATATAACTCTATGGATTAAGAGCTTTATTTTTACTAAAATTCCAGTTGTTGAAACTTATATTTGTTTAGGATTGACTCCTCAAACACACCAGTGTCTTTTTGCAAACTAACATACTGTATATGAACATCCACACAGACAGTGGCTCCTTCTTTTCTGCATTTACTGTTTTAGTTTTTCCTCGAGTGATGCAGAAAAGACGGAGCTACTCTGTCTGACAAAGATAAAAGACCTTAACCCGCCAGAGTGTGAAACTGAGAAAAAAATGACTTCAAAGTTTCTGTTTTGTCCAGACAAAATTATAATAGGTAGGGCTCCCAAAATTTGACAGCTCGTTGCTATAATGAAGATATATTTGTATGCAAACAATACTGAGCTCGTAATTGACCTTTAACCCTTATTTGGCAGTTACTGTACTCTGCCTTTGTATCATGTGCCAAAAATAAGGAGTCACGCAAAGGGGAAAGGCAGAAACTGACACTGTTAACAGTAACTGCCAAATAAGGGTCAAAGGTCAATTTTGAACTCAATATTTTTCACAATATTTATTCACATGATAAAGGAGCTCTCAAATACTCCCAAAATGACGTTAACTCATTTTTGACCATACACAATGTTAAGGCGTTCTGCCTTTGTAGGACAGCACTGTCTGTGTGAATGTTTCATGTATGTTAGGGGCTAAGTGTCTTTATTTGAAAAAACTCCTGCTGCCCCTGCGACCCGCCCGGATAAACGGAAGAAAATGGATGGACACTATTTGAACAATACGGACTCATGTCACCACTTTTTAAAAATAAAAAACTGCAAATGAAAATCCTCCACTTGACATCCGTGAGTTACTGCTGTACAGTCCAGGGACCTCCAGATCTTGGTCAAAGTTTTATATACGCCGCTTTTTCATCTTCAAGGCACTCGCTTTACCTCACTGTGCTGAAATCACACCGCCAACCTGCCGGTCAGTGGATCTGCCGCTCAACTAATTTGCATGTTCTCCCTGTGTCTGGGTGGGTTTCCTCTGGGCACTCACCAATCAACCTAAAACATACACAATAGCTCAAACCCCCCAGCGAATTTGAATACTTCAATTTGTAGGTCCGTAATCAACAAAATTCTTTGCCAGTTTAAGTCTGTGAACTCTGAAAAACATTAGGTGTCTCTGTCATCTGAATATACTGTATATCTGACCCAAACTGCACTCAAAATGCGATAAAACTATGCAGAGATCTATGACTAAACCGCATCTTTATTGCATAAAAGACGGGATTAAATGAACAAATCTCTCCCAAAACTCTGAGTTACTCATTCCATCCCTTCCCCTTTCTGATGTTGCAAGTAAAAAAGAGAAGAAACCATACAATATTTAGTCTACTATTCAGAATGTTGGTTGATTAAGACAGTCTTAAGCAGTCTACAATTAAGTAGTCTTTAATGGTTTATGGTATTTTAGTCAACAAAATCTTGAGCTGATCATTTTGTTTCGATTTTAAAGACAACAGCGAAAAGGAGAAGTTCGTGAGTGAATTTGGTACGTTTATAAATGTATAAAAATGCAGATTTAACTCATGATTCACAAGTTTTATCTGTCTTTATATAAGCGCATTGTTTCTTATTACTTTTTCCTTCCCTGACCAGCGAGTCTGGAGGCCTGGATCCGGACCATAAACACTGAAAAACGTCTAATTTACAGCACGTGTCTCTCAAATGTGGAAGACATCTACTTCTGAAAATTCTTGGAATATTCAGAACAAAGTATATAGCTTCTTTTACCAGAAATAAGTAATACTTTGGTGCTTTGTTTGCTGATTCAGTAAAAATTTTCAATGTTTCATAATCTTTTATGTAGATTTTTCTGCTTTTCTTTCCAGACATGTTTGTTTTTGACGCAAACGGAGCATCTTTCTGATCACGCCCTCTGAAATCTGAGAGACAGGACCTAGCTCCACATCTTCTTGTTTTTTAAAGTCAAAAGGCACATCTTATTTCTCTTTCCTCGCTTCTCCTTGATTCCTCTCGTTGATTCTGCAGGAAATGGATGAAGAAGTCCCGCCCACAGAGAAGATACAAGGAAGCGAGGATCTAAACTCCTCACTCAGACCGATAAAGTTCTATTCTTTTTGCTGACGTCTGCTCCTAAAGCCTCCCTCACGTTTATTCCTTTCTACCGTGGTTTTCTTTGGGACACCACTTAAAGGGATAATTTGGGTTTTTAGACATAAATCTGTACGTCGTCTCCGTCATCAGCGTGGTGCATAAACACTGACTTACCCCAGACAGCATCCTGTAAGCCGAGTTCTTACCCAGTTTTGGTACTGACGAAAGTAGTTCGTCAGTAAGATGGCTGGGGTCACGAAAATAAAGTGTTTTTCTTCTCAAAACAATATGTGTTCAAAAGAGTGATACTTTTGCAACGAAACCAAAACTGGGCAAGAACTCGGCTTGAGGAGAAGGAAACAAGGAACGAGAAAAAGCACGTTCTGGCTTTTTATTGCATAGTTTCTGCATGAACTCCCCCTGCAGGTGTAATCTTGTGAGCCCAGTTCGGGTTTTTGTCACGCTGCCTTTTTAGTCGACTACTCGTTCTTTAGTCCACCAAGAATTTCTTTATGCAAACACAACCCTATTAATGTGAATAGCGGGATAATGTAAGTTTTGGGACAACTGCTGGTAATAAAACTTCTGATGAGCCTCCAAAACATACAAAACAATATGGATTTAGATTTTGGTTTAAACCACAAAAAGCCATATTCAGTGTCAGTATTAATAAATAATCTTTATTTTTGTAAAAACAGAATAAATAGTTGTAATAAGTTAATAAACTCCACATGTCATAAATAAGAGTTGTACAGCCTTCACATGTCTCACCGCTCTGAGCTACAGTCTGTTTGTGATGTGGGTCTGAGTCAGGTCCAATCACACTGAACCCATTAGAGGAGTCCTGTCGCCGTGGGAACAGCACCGCGAGATCAGCTCATCCTTCAGAGGTTCATGTGTTTATGTTTAGACTCTGCGACGGGCCAAATATCCACGAGGGCGAAATATGTAGCTTGGTCTGAGAGGTTTGACCAGTTTGGAGTTAGTTATTCTAGATCAGACGTTTTCAAACTTTTCATCCAAATAGGTGACAACTTTAGAAAATATTTGACTCTACAGGTGTTAAATAAAGTCGCAACACGGCAAATATCTGCATGGCTTTGAATGAAGACTAAATATGTAGCTTCATCTGAGAGGATTGCACCTGTCTGGAGTTATTCCAGATCAGTGATTCTCAAACTTTTCACTCCAAATAGGCAACAACCTTAGAAAATATTTGACTCTCCAGGTGTTAAATAAACCAGCTATATTTAGGCTGAGTTTTCAACACACCATATATCTACACTGCTTTGAATGAAGACTAAATATGTTGCTTTGTCTGAGAAGTTTGGAACAGTTTGGAGCTTTTCACTCCAAATAGGCCACAACCTTAGAAAATATTTGACTCTGCAGGTGTTAAATAAACCAGCCATAACATGCCAAATATCTACACAGCTTTGAATGAAGACTAAATATGTCGCATCGTCTGAGAAGTTCTGACCAGTTTAGAGTTAGTTATTCTAAATAAATGATTCTCAAACTTTTCACTCCAAATAGGCAACAACCTTAGAAAATATTTGACTCTCCAGGTGTTAAATAAACCAGTTGCAACACGGCAAATATCTACACAGCTTTGAATGAAGACTAAATATGCCGCTTTGTCTGAGAAGTTTAGACCAGTTTGGATCTTTTCACTCCAAATAGGTTACAGCGTCAGAACATATTTGACTCTCCAGGTGTTAAATAAACCAGCAATGTTTACGCTGAGTTTGCAACACATCATATATCAACAAAGGCAAAATATGTAGCTTGTTCTGAGAAGTTTTGAACAATTTGGAGTTAGTTATTCTAAATCAGTGTAAAATAACTCGTCAAGGTAGAATAAATGCCAAAAGGAAAAATCAATTTATCAACTGGACAAAAGTTTATTTAAAATGTATTCGACCAAATAAACTTTTGTTCAGTTGACAAATTGATTTTTCCTTTTCCCATTATTCTAGATCAGTCGTTTTCAAACTTTTCACACCAAATAGGCAACTTTAGCAAATATTTGACTCTCTGTGCCAAATTTCTATGCAGCTTTGAAAGAAGACTAAATATATAGCTTCATCTGAGAAGTTTTAACCAGTTTGGAACTTTTCAATCCAAATAGGCGACGACCTTAGAAAATATTTGACTCTACAGGTGTTAAATAAAACAGCTGCAACATGTCAAATATCTACACAGCTTCAAGACTAAATATGTTGCTTTGTCTAAGATGTTTTGGCCAGTTTGGAATTAGTTATTGGTTCTCAAACTTTTTACTCCAAATAGGTAACAACTTTAAAAAATATTTGACTCTGCAGGTGTTAAATAAACCAGCTGCAACATGCCAAATGTCCATGTAGCTTTAAAAGAAGACTAGCTTCGTCTGAGAAGTTTTGACAAGTTTGGAACTTTTCACTCCAAATAGGCTACAACCTTACAAAATATTTGACTCTTCAGGTGTTAAATAAACCAACTGTCTTTACATTGACTTTGCAGCATGTCACATATCTACACGTATGAATGCAAAATATATAGCTTGGTTTGAGAAGCTTTGACCAGTTTGGAGTTAGTTATTCTAGGTTCAATGGTCTCACACTTTTCACTCCAAACAGGCGACAACCTTAGAAAATATTTGACTCTCCAGGTGTTAAATAAACCCGCTATGTTTACGCTGAGCCTACAACACATCGTATATCTACACCGTTTTGAATGAAGGTAAAATATGTTGTGTTTGTTCTGAGAAGTTTTGAAAAGTTTGGAATTAAGTAGTTGTTATAGATAAATGTCTCTCAAACTTTTCACACCAAATACTAAACAGGCAAAAGGCAGATTCTGATTACAGCGCTGATAAACTCCAGTGTCAATAAATCTGGAGTTCCTCGTGTTTGGAAGAGGAGGGGCTTTCAGCTGAGCAAAAACAGACCTGAGACACATGCACTGAATGAAATAGTAAACTTTTTGGCTAAATGAATGTGTTACAACTCCCTTATAAGAAATTATTTTGACGGAAAATATGATTTCTGTAATGCACCAGATTTTTGTGAATTCAAACTTGTAAATCAGGAACCGTGCAAAATGGTGAACTAAAAATTACGATCCTGTTTGCAGCACATGTTTAACCAAGTACCATTTTAGAAAGACTTTTCAGGTGCCTCCAGGTCTTAACCAGGATTATTTCCGGTCTAAAAAAGCGTTAAACCTAATGCAGCTCAACAGTGATCAACACCAGTCCCAGAAGTTAATTTAATTTCAATTTTCCCCATTGAATTAAAAAAAAAGATGATAAAAAAGTTAGTAACAAGTAAACTAATGAGCACGAGACTTAAAATTTGATCTAAAATCTGTTTCTGAAACCTTTTTAACCGCTAAGTTATTAAAGTATTTCCCAGAATCTTATGTTGTAAATGTGCTTTTTGGATATTAGTTAACACATAGCTGGTTGGTTGGTAGCACATGGTTAGCCTCCGTGTTGCCTTTCTACTCTAAATATTTAAAGTTTTCGAAAGTCTATGGGGAAAGTGACTGGAAAATTTACTTGTGGGACTGGAGCGATCACTGCTGAGCTCCACTGCACAAAAACACAACTCTAAATTATCCAGTAAAAGTACAAAGGAATCTGCGTACCACCAGTTTGTACCAGTTTGAGAACCACTTTTCTAGACGTTTGGGAATTGTTTCAAAGTATTTCAGACAGATTTCAACAGAACTCTTTGTTGACTTTCCCACTGTGAGGTCCATGAAGCTCTATTATACGCTGAAGGTGCTCTATGGAACTTCTTGGTGGTGGGAATATCCGCTAATTTGTTGTTTCCATGGAGATGTTATTGCTTTTCCTGGAACGTTCCACACTTAAACAATAAACTAATCCATCACCACGTAGACGAGCACGTGATGAGATGCCACCGGTTACATATCAGAACTGTGGAGAGGCGAGCTCACGGAGAAATGTTTTTCAAGATATAAATTTGAGTCATAAAACACCTTAAACACATGCAAGTGAGGTGGGTTTAATGCTGTGCTGTGGAACATTCCAGCCAAAGCAGTAACAGCTCCATGGAAACAGGCGGCAGACCATCGCCAGGAAAGTTACATAGTGCAGCTTTAAAGGGTCCATATTTTACTATACTATTTTGTCATCTGTGCTGTTGTTTCCTCATCAAAAACACACCTGGAGTTGTGTTTTGTTTCATTCACACAAGTTTAACACACAAACGCTTCATATTAAGGCTGAAAACGCTCAATACAGGAAGTGCTCCCCTGTGTTTTTAAACTCCATAGATCTTCATTAGAATCATTTGGATCATTTCGGCTCTCTCATGTCTGCAGAACTAAAGGTAAAAAGTAGCTTTAACTTCAAAACTTCATGACATCACAAGATGGAACGGAGCATTTTGAGCTTTGGAGATGTAGACAGACTAATAATAAAGGATTACTCAAATAAGGGTGAATGAAACGAAAGTCCCGTCACCCTCTGGTCACACACACGCACACTTTCGGGCGGAGTGCTTCCTCATCGTGTGGTAGATCAAGTTATCATCCAAAAACGAGAGGTCATCGTCGAACGCGATGGGCCGGCAGCAGGCCTGGGCGGGGCGCTCTCTAGGGGGCAGTCTCTTGCTCTGGACGAGGTTGGAGAGGATTTTGTCATAGTTTGTCTCGGATTTCCTGCACGGCCCTGCGCAGTACCTGAAAATCATCTCCTCGCTGGAGCGGTACCCCAGGGCCAGGTCGGTCACGTTCAGCTGCACCTGTCTCAGCACACAGCCCTGGTTCTTACCCCTCCCTCCTCTCGAGCGCTTCCCCACCGGCCCTCTCCTCTGCTGGGTAGGTGGTCCCCTTTTCTTGGCCCTTCTGTGTCTAGTCCTGGAGGTTGTGTACGAGGGAGAGGAGGTGGAGGGAGAGGAGGAGGGGGAGGAAGAGTGGTGTATTCGACTGATGGTAACTTTGATGAGGTCCACTACGTCTGCATAGTCGTCCAGCAGCGATTCTTCCAAAATATCTGTAATAGGGGAAACAAATTAAGCTAAAATATGTTTCTGTAGTTATTTTTTTATTTTAATTATTTGTAATAGTCTCTTCACTTATAATTACCACCAATAAATATGTTTTCTAACCCATGTTTTTTAGAACAATATGCAAAGTTGAATTTCGATTATAGTTTTTTTCATGACCAATTCTGATACGATTGCTTAAAATATAGAAAAAACGATGGTCGATAAGGTCTGCCGATATTTTTAGTTTGATATCTAGGGACGATTTGGATTATTTTCCCCAAATTATGCTTTTTATTTGTTACTTTAATATGTTATTAACTTAACTGAGCGGTTTTCTCTTGGCACAAAAGTGTTCAAATAAAGCTTTGTGTGTACTCTTGAGGCTGCAGGTCTGCCAAACAAAATATCGGCTTGCGCTGGAGATTTAAGGCTGACAGCTGATACTAAAATGTGCAAATACTGGCAAACCGCTATCTCTAAATCTCTAAGTTTGAGTATTTTACAACAGGTTAATAATCTATACATGAGAGTTACCATAGTTTTCATGAAAAAATCTGGGTTATACATCTTAGAGAAAGAGAAAAGAGCTTCAAACAAAAAACAAAACCCACACTGGGAACGTGTTTCATTAGATTATGTGAGATATGGATCATTTGATTTGTATCCTTGGACACCTAAATTGGTACAGCATAAAAGTTTTGTCAAATGAAACCTTCGTAAAAAATAAAAAAAAAGAAGGATACAGAATAGATCCTTACACTTTTCTCCAACTTCCAGTATTTCCTCTTGTTCCTCCATGGACCCACTCCTCACGGTGGACTTGCCCGACAGACCTGCGCTGCTGCCCGGAGAACTGACCGACAGCCGTACGCGCACCGGCGGAGGCATCTGCAAAGGTCTCTCCTCCAGCACCACCGTGCGCGCTCCCGTGTGTCTGACCGGGCTGGCGTGCACGCAGCTCAGCAACAGCATCAGACAAGTGCTCAGGCTATGCCATAACTTCATGGTCCACTACTTTTCTCCACGGGAAACACATGACGAAGCGTTACGCAGCGACAGATCCCCACATTATCAGTGCGTAATGAAGAAAAGACGCAGAGGGGAATTCATTTCAGCTCCTGCGCGGGTAAAACACGTAAGAATCCAATTTAGCAAAGCATTTAAAATGATTTGAAGGTGATTTTGGTAAGTAATTGATCCACATTAGCAAAAAAAAAATCCCAGTTATGACTTGTCTGGCGCTGAGAACTTGTGTCTCCATCCAACCATCCGTCTTCTGCGCAGAGAGTGAACTGTCCGAGTGGAGGAGATGCGCGGAGGAGGAGGAGTGACCGCGTCTCCAGACTCCACCCACTGCTACTACCACAGAACAGGGTAAAACACGGTCAAAATCTACCTCTGAGCTGGCTCCTGGGCGGGTGAGGAGTCCAAACTGTGCTTTACGAAGTGTTTAAAAGGCCCATATTACGCAATTTTCTGATCTGTTAGAATGTAGTTTCCTAGTCAAAAGCAGACCTGGAGTTGTGTTTTGTTTCACTCACACATGTTTAACTCACAAACCTGCATATTTATACTGAATTTATCTTCTCTGTTCCAATTTGTGATGTCATATGGTGATACAGGAAGTGCTCCGCTGCGTTTTTACAAATGTTTGCGTAATCCTTCATAAGTCTTTTTACGTCTCCAAAGCTCAAAATGCTCCTTCCTCATTAAGAGATTTCAATTTACCTTTTTTCTTTAGTTGGAGCACTTCCTGGATTACCACATGACGTCCCAAGTTAAGAGTATTTTCAGTGTTTTAGAATTACTCACAATAACCAAAACTTTAAAACTGTTAAACTGTCACATGTCGATATCTCCCATTTAGGCTGCTTCTGAGGAAAGAGTTTAAAATGTCCAGGACAAAACAGACTTCATTTAGTGCATTTTCAGTGAAGCATGTTGCCAGCCAGTACACGACCAGAGATGGAATGTAACGTGCAGCCAACTGAAACAGGAAACTGCAGAATCCTCCTCTGTAGCCCAATACATGAAAAATATTACTGTTCCTAGAATTTTGTAATTAAGATATATTATAGTCTGGCTCTAATTGTTTTAAAATGGAATTCCTTTGGGGTTTAATAATACTTTACTCACATTACTAATTAAGATTATGTCATCTTAAAGAAAGGGTGTTTTACTTCTGTGGAGATAATTGCTGATCCGTTATTTTACGCTTCATGCACACACCCTCCTTATATTCTTATAAGGAGGGGGCTTATATTCAGGTGCGCTTTATAGTCCGGAAATTACGGTAAGTGCTGTGAACTGGGGTTGGTGCAGTTGGTCCAGTTTAGGTTCAACATACCTGAATATACTGAATGACCAGGTTATTCCATCAGTGGATTTTTTCTTCCCTGATGGCACAAGCATATTCCAAGATGACAATGCCAGGATTCATCGGGCTCAGATTGTGAAAGAGCGATTCAGGGAGCAGGAGACGTCATTTTCACACATGGATCGGCCACTGCAGAGTCCAGACTTTAACCCCACTGAGAATCTCAGGGATGTGCTGGAGAAGCTTTGCTCAACGCTCAGACTCGACCATCGTCAGGGCAAGAGCTTGGTGAAAAATGAATGCAACACGGGATGGAAATAAATCTTGTGACATTGCAGAAGTTTATGGAAACAATGCCACAGCGAATGTCATAATCAAAGCAACGAAATATTAGAGTGGGTGACCTTTTTTTTTTGTATTTAGATCA